>NW_019091375.1:1804195-1949953 GCF_001949145.1 Acanthaster planci
CTGGCAGGGCTTAGGATGGGGCTGCAATGTAAAAATATAAAGGTGGGAAACAGATGTAATTCTGGCAGTGTAAAATGGTTGAGATTGGAGAATGGCTAAGTGGCAAAGTACATGTACTACATTTCACAAACATACAAACAAAAGTTGTTCTGTTAGTTCAAATAAATGAACATTTATTTCACTTGCAAATAGAAATTGACTGGTTACAGCAATGAATGGTGATTGTTTGACATACACACAGTGGCATTTTTGCAAGACAATATTTTCAAATGAAACAAATTTTGTGTCAGTGCTAAGAGGTCTTTATTGAAAAGCACTGTTGTCAACATCAATTTGGGAATGAAAATTGGTTGAAATTTATATGACAGCCGTAAAAAAGTTTTATGAGTAGAAGCTTAAAAAATGTATGTTTCAATAAAAAATTTACAAGAGTAATCTTGTATTTTCGAAAATTACATTTTTTCAGTAATGACCTATTAACACTGAGCCAACAATTTGTCACATGCCGTTTTGAAATACATATTATTTTAAGTCGAAGACTTTTTCTAATGTTCTGGCAATGTGCAATGTGGGAAATACATAATGTACATAGAATTCCCTGTGATCGGCGGCTTGCCGCTGTTGGTGATTTGTTTTTAAACAAATAAATAAATTTTGTCCATTTTTTCTTCAACCTCATTGAAGTGAGGTTTAGAACGGCCACCAGGTTGGCGGAACAGTGCAGGTATTTTGGCTACCTGAATGGGAAGTGGAGATGTGAATGACATAATTTACGGTTCAATTTGTAAAAGCGTGCAAGAGTTACCAACTTTCATGCGAGTCCTGTCTATCAAGCGACTACAGACTGTCCAAATCTGAATAAATTTTTCGTACAAAAAATCCTTGGAATTTTGGAGTGGAGCATCTTGAAAGCCTACGTACATGTACACATGAATGTTTTAAATGTTCGTAAATATGAAGGTAGATGCGTTACGATACTTTAACCCTAACAGTCCTCAGTCCTCCAACAGGTGAAGGATTGCGGAGGGTTAGGGTTAAAGATATAACTTAATTTGTGAATGGTAGGTTTTGTTTCAAGGCTAACTGATCGACTGTGTTTGAAGGTCTGTACAAAAGTACCTCCTAAGTACAACGTCACTATGCTGAACAATGTGGCATGTGGAACATGCCCCTTGGCTCCCAAATCTACCATGCATTTTTCTGAACGCTGAAATTTGCTTTGAAATTAAAGAAACAAATTTTAGAAAGAGAATGACTCACAAGCTAACATTTCCAACATTGAAAATTCAGAGCTACCATTTCTACCAAAATTCTAAAACAGAGCAAATACTGCCCTCTCTTTTCTGCAAATGGCATCCCCTTTTCGACGAATGGCGCCCTCTTGCAAGGAAGGTTTTTCTCCCTTTTTAACACACACTAGAACGGTTCAAGGTTTGGGCCTACTAAATATCACCCCCTGAAATCGCAACAGATGCGAGGTTTGCTACACCAAGCAGTGTTCAGACCCTTCCCTGTTCATCACAGCAGCACTGTAGTGCATACCACTATACACTACTCAAAAAAACTTCAAGGATCAGACATTTTCAGCCAGGTGTCTACTTTATTGATATATGCATGTGTTTCCGAGTACACTGAGCCCCGAGTAAGACCAAGAGAGGGCGCAGTTTTCTCAACAACGCAGGGCCCTTTAGTCAGAAATGAACTTCGCTGGTCACAGACAACTAGGAAATGTATCAGTTATCATTTTTGTAAATAATTAAACAATGTGATATTCATTTGTGTGTGGTACAGATGCATGCATGGATTTTCTTTAAAGAGGTCACAACAGTTCATTTTTTTCATGTTTGCCATGCATATCATATCTTGGAAGTGCTTCATTTCTCAGCTGTAACAATTTCAGAATAAAAAATAGCGCCCTCACCTAACAGGATATCACTCTAACTCATAAATAGCGCCCTCACATTACCAGGATATCATTCTAACTCATGAATAGCGCCCTCACATTACCAGGATATCATTCTAACTCATGAATAGCGCCCTCACATTACCAGGATATCATTCCAACTCATGAATAGCGCCCTCACATTACCAGGATATCATTCTAACTCATGAATAGCGCCCTCACATTACCAGGATATCATTCCAACTCATAAATAGCGCCCTCACATTACCAGGATATCATTCCAACTCATGAATAGCGCCCTCACATTATCAGGATATCATTCTAACAACTCATATTCTCCCCAAACTCCACTTTCATCATTTTTTTACGCCTGTGTAGGAGACCTGGACAAAGTGCTGACCGAAGTGTTTTTCATGAATCATAGGACTTCAGTGCTCAGCAGAGAAAGTTTGCATTAGACTGGAACCAATATAGTTTTTGTTTTGTCGCCAGAACATAACCACATTAAATGACACTCACACGTTACAAAGTGAGTCTTTTTTTTTTTAATTCTGATCCTTTGATCCTTTTGAGTAGTGTACAAATGCAGAGAGACTCACTCCATCGCCAAGGTGGAAGCAAGGAACTGCATCTCTGAGAAGATTGATTCCATTCCTTGCCTTTCCGTGAATCAGTGCCTGAGATTCTGACGAGAATCCCTCATGCAATCTTGGACACTGTTCCTCCTCGGTGATGGAGGCGAGGACTGGCATCTTTAAGTTACTTCCTCTTCTTGATGTGCTTGTGGATCATCTCTGGGAAGTCCTACAGGATCTTGTCTTCCATCTTGCTTCTCTCCTTGTTGAAGGAGGCGAGGGCGCTCTTCTCATCGGCCCTGCAGATCTGGTTCTTACGCACAGCTTCCATGTCAACAATGCCTGGGATGAAATTAAACACAGGAGGACGAGTTACGGCGAAATACTGAGACAATTCTGACAAACATTCGAGGATCTTTGTACCGTCCTTATTTTTACATCTTATTTCACACAAAACAGTTGTGGTTTGACGCTAAGGCTGAGTTCGGGCGGCTTGCACTCATATGCTCACAAACAGCTTGATTTGTTGTTTGTGGGTCGGCCGCTCAAACGCCGGGAACATACAACCGCTTATTGCTAGTACACTGTACATGTAGTTAGGGGCAAGCAACATGGAGGCATCCATGTACGTTCTCCAATGTTTAATGTTTGGATAACTGTCCTGAATTCTGTTCTGTTTTAAAAAGAAACATTCATTTCTGTGTCGTGGAAAATGAGAAATGTTAATCTTGCAAAACTTCCCGTTGTCTGTGGCTTTGTAAGCCATCTCGCCGTTTTGTGCAGCTGTTCAAAAACTAGAATCTCACGAGTTTTTAAGTCTGTTCTTGTAAAACCTGGCAAGGAGCCTGCAAGGTTGAGGATATATTTAAATTTATTTAAAAAATTGGAATTGGATTTTTGTGATTCAAATCAGATTTTTTGATTTAAAATCATTTGATTTAAATCTGTGATTGGGTTTCAGAGTTTTGATAGAAAAACTCAAAGAAGAAGCACCTTCCCCGTTGGCATAATGAATTGCAAACAGATTGAGATTGGTCAAATCTGTGATTTAAATCAAGGTGATTTAAATCAGCCAACCCTGCGAGGAGGCTGGGTATGATCCTGTTCCCAGAAAAGTATTCTCGGGTTGTGTTATTGCTGTTCGAGAACAAGAACAAGCCGCCCATTACAAGTAGGCCGCCCGAACTCGACCTCAGTTCCTCGATTAAAGCTAACATTTTTGTCAACCATTTCTAGTCAGAAAATGAACTATGAAGCAAAGACTTTGTTACTCATGACAGGACTTCTGACGGACTAAACTAAGACTGCACATCGTGAACTTGAAAACTTTAACATTCCTTTTGGGTGAAAGGAAATTACAAAGTGACATCATGCCTTTCTGGACAACTGAGGGCGCTGTTTTAGCCTGTAATCTCAATCTTTTGGCAATTAATTATGCCAACGGGGAAGGCGCTTCCTTTATGAGGTTTTTTATCAAAACTCTGAAACCCAAATTTTCTCCTTGAATATTGTCTCAGGAAATGTTGACCATTGATCTTTGGTAATTTGCAATGAAACAGCAAGGAAAAGGAAACTTAGGCTACGAAATGAGAACAATTCCAGTATGGTTGGTGCATTCAACCAGCTAGCCCTCATTCCAAGGTTTAATCTTTATCTTGTCTCTTCGCTGACGGCCTTGCACAGATTTTAGTGAAGGAAATACATCACAAGGGGTCACAGCTAACGACATGCAGAGCATTTTGGGTAGATTTCTGCCACGTGCACGAGCTCCATCAATGCGTTGAAATACAAGCGACAGTTACAGTTTTTCTCTTTTTCATCCTTATTACTGAAAATATTTTCACCACACTTTATTCGTTCGTCTATAATTGGTCAAAATATCCATTAATTTAAAAAATATTGCCAAACGACACATGGTCAGTGATACTGTAATAACCACACTTGTGATTGTACCAAGTCCTTTGTATCATATGGCCGACCATTTTGCCTGAACCCACAAATTTAATTAACGCTTCAATAACAGGAAGTGATAACCTCATGGTCAGAGGTTATGCACAGTGTAGCCAATCACAGTGCAAAGCCATCTCATCCCCACCATCTTGCTTGACACAGCATACCCTGCCATCCCAAGGTCAGGTTTGCCTCGTATATGAAAAGCTAATCAAAAGATTTCACTGTTTCTTGCTAACCAAAAGCCAAGGGGGATCCAGGACCCAAATTTTGGTGTGGGAAGTGGATTTGTTTTGCTTTTGAGATTTTTTTGAGGGGTTTGGCAACATGTTGGGCTATTCATACACAGTTCAAAATGGAATTTTATTACTTTTTGGCTGCCTTTTTTTGGGGGGGGGGGCATGGCCCCCGTTCCCAGATACACCCTGCCGAAACATGACTCTCACCTGTGCTACTTATGACATAACTTATGTCCGCAGCTATAGAGAATTCATCACTAGTCCTCCAACTCGCGCCGTGACGCAGGATACATTAGCAGGTCTGGACATAAACAGCCATTGCACCACCTCCGACTGGAGACAAGGTCTTCCCAACTCTAAGAAGGAAAAAAAATGACAACAAATAACAAGTTACCGTTAAGGTTTTCCGATCACAGAGCGGAAGGTTCGGTATATTTTGCCAAAATGAGCTAATCGTCCAGATTTCAGCCCATTCGTGATTAGCATCTGTACTCTTAGTCATTTGGTCGCTGTTAGATCCATAAAAACCATACAGTGCTTGGCAGTGCAGGGAGTAACAGGTCGGACAGAGTCTGATTGGCACAAGAGGGGTTCCCACAGAAATCAGAAAACCAAACTCAATAATTTTGCTCAAATTCAGTAACCTTTTCAAGACCTTCCAGGACTAGAATACGACAATTTCCATGACATTTCTTGCCATTTGGCAGAGAGAAGTTGTTTGGTAGAATGAATACCTACCATCGCCACTCCTACGGACTGACAAGGATAGCCTGTACATTTATCATTATTCCGTAAAACCATCAAAATTAACCCAAAGTTGCATGTTCCTGATTTCCATGACTAATTTTAGGACTTTGCGGGCCAAATTTTTCCAGGATTGCCCATGTAAAAGAATGAATGTACAAGAACAAATGGGTTCAGCAAATCGATGTGGGCACCAAAATCAGGTTTAGTATAAATCTGCTGGGAAAGAGACGGCTAACTGTTTCAGAGCAGTGATGCCAGAAGATGAGCCCACAGGCAGGGGACCAACCACGCTGCAATCACCTTACTCTATCAGGCCAGTGATGTCAGAAGATGAGCCCACAAGCAGGGGACCAACCACACTGCTAATGCCTTTAACTCCATTAGGTGATGCCAGATCTGGTACCTGGTAAAGATAAAAAGAGGTCATTACTGTCTGTCTGCATTGGCAAACACTTGTTCTGGGGAACTACCCCTTGAAAATGCCAATGTCCCAAAGGTATGGCTGCAGCTCGAAGTGAGGGTAATAACTATAGAGCCACAAGCAAGCGGCTGCAGTCATTTCCCTCAGACTTACGAACCACTGTCAGCCTATTTGATTCGGTTTATCTTAAGCCGGTTGGCAAATGTACCAAAAAAAGATTGAACCCAGTCAATTTTGTTTGTTCTATACAAAGAGAGAAATTGGCGAGTATGTGAGTGGAGATCTCTTGAAGAACCTCTCACAGATCAACTCCATCTTAAAGGAGCCAGGGTGGGGACCCATATATTCTGATATCATGAAAGTAATTCTTTGTGGTCATTCTGACACTATTTTTGTGAAAAATCCACCTTAAATTGTACAAGCCCAGCACCTTTTTTTCTGAAACAGTTCACCCCAAAACATATACTCTTCCACCACTATGTTCAATGTTTATGGGTTAGCACACTTGTGGCCTTCAACTTACAATGACTAACAAAAAGCCTTATGGCAGATTGAGTTAAAACTTCATGTTGGACTAATAATATATAGAATGTCTTTAGAGTGTTCTCTGTAGCCTAAAATGATAGCAGGGCAGCACATATTGCGAGCGCGGAGTGTGAGGCCATTATGGCGTGGGGTCTGGGACCCGCTCAAGGGCCCCGAGAAATTTTGGATTCTAGATGCTCTGTGGTGCAATTGGAGGTATTTCCTGAGCCCTTTCTTTAGATTCCTTGAATCAAATTTGCTCATGTTGAAATGAAGGCAAGACTGTTATCAGGAGGTCATCAATCACATGTAAGTTGATTTATTTGTCGGGGGTATTTTTTTTTTACTGATCAGAACTTGCCAACGAGTGGATGGTTCGGATTACATGTACGTACATGGGCACAACGTGAAAGGATAACGTATAGTCGCTTCCCTAATTCTGGATCTCAAATATAACTCCATGGTCAGATTCCAGCGACAAAATCCTATAATTCTGGTGAAATACACGGACGGTCAGTTGTCCAGTTCGCATATTGGAGAAACTACAAAATTGCTTTCGAAATCTAAGCTTTTAATCTGGACTTAAGGAATCATCAGAATTGGCAACACTTCAAGTTCCACGTTGGATTAACCGCTTCCAAATAGTGACAATTTTTTTCTCGTATAAAAAGTCAGACAGAGCCATTGTTGCAAGCTGTTTTTTCTAATTAAGAAATTCGTAATTTTGAGAAAATTAGTTCATAAATAACAATTTCAGTGAATCAACGAGCGAAATTTGAGTAACTTTTGACTAGAGTTTTTCAGCTGTACAGCGAGCAGTCGGCAACTATCCCCCATGCTGCACATTTGACAATCCCACAAAATCTGGCCAGGCCAGTCAACTAAGTGATTTTGCACGCAACAATGTACATGAGAATCAAGATAGTCCCGATCGATGTTATGCATAGTATACCATGTACAGTTCAGATGGCGCGCGGTGCGTGGCACTAAACTGCAAACACTACATTGCGGTGTTAGTTAAAACACTGTCGCGACCATACAATTGTCCCATACATGCATGAAAAACGTGGAGATCTCGATATACCGATAACGTGTACACGCTGATGAGCACTTAGTTTTAGACCAACATTACTTCATGGCGCAGTGAAATCCTTGGCTTGGGCATGCGCAACAATGTGGGTCAGGCAAGGCCAGGCTGCCGGTGCGTGGCGGGCTGAGTGTGCGATATCCCCACATACAAGTACACACAGGTGTGTTGCTAAACATCAAGTATCCAGTTTTGAGTATTGAGTTTCAAGAATCAAGTTTCGACTATCGAGTTTTGACTTTCGACTGTCGAGTTTCGCACACAAATAAAATAGGACAATTTTTTCTTGGTGGTAAAATTGAAATCTTTCTTAACTAATTATCAAAATAACGAATACTATTACTAGTTGTTTTGATAATATAATGGGTGACAGGCTAGGCGCTCTATTGTACCATCGACAAGTGTTCATATCCAGCACCAATGGTTCAACTCGAATTTTGGCATTTTCCAACTAAAATGGAAAAACTTTGAGTTACGTTTTTCCATAAAACTTATCACTTTAAACAAATAGTATTATCAATTGTTGTGATTGCCTCGTAAAATGGGTGACAGGCACTCTAAGTTACCACTGACAATATCAGGCAAGAAAGGTTCAACTCGAAATTTTGGCATTTTTTTGGCTAAAAAGGAAAAACTTCCAGTTACATTTTCTATAAAAATTATCACTTTAAACCAAAAGTATTATTAAATGTTTAGATTGTTTTTTAAAATGGGTTAAAGGCGCTCTCAGTTGCAATGGACAAAAGTATTCATATCCGACAAGAAAGGTTCAACTTGATATTTTAGCCTTTTCCAGTTTGGACTTGGCATTATTTAACCTAGCTCTTTGCANACAACACAACACAGCTGTGCTTCTTTGAGGTGTTTACCAAATGACCCAAAGAGTGACTTCAGCATAGGAGGGTTAATGTAGGATGGAGTCCCTCAACGTGCTGCTGTTCTTCAAATTCCCTGAAAACCTTTTCTTGGACTAGTAACCCAGGTTCCCCATGGTCATCCACCTTGAGAGACTTTCATCACGCCGTCCCGGTCGCATTGTATACGAAATTTACACAAATCATCCACCGAAGTTCTGGCTGGGCAGCCTCCAATGGAAAGGGATGGTAAATGGACCTCCACCACGATCCTATTAGGCGACCCCCTAGCATCCGGACTTAGCCACTGGCACTAATGCC
This sequence comes from Acanthaster planci, assembly GCF_001949145.1. Next base: position 1,812,818 of record NW_019091375.1, read on the forward strand.
CCAGCCCGCGGGCGTTGGACCAACAACCCAACCTTCATACACCAACTTTGCTACGAGTGCCTGATGTCGAAAGACCTGGCTCATCCCGGCAAGGCACAAATCTTCTGTCTCTAGACGACTCAAAGTTGGCAGTAATGACGGGCCTCCCCCAAACCCGCCAGGAAGGGGTTCCCCTGATGTCCCCTCTGTGGTTTTGTCACCTATTCGCCTCACACGCCATCAAATCCATTTTGCCACCTGGAACAATCTCACGCTTAATTCACCTGGTCATTCACTGCTTCTCTCCGCTGAACTCTCCCGTCCGGACATCTCCATTGCTGGTCTACAGGAGGTCAGATGGACGGGATGGGGCGAGGCAGTCATTTGACAACTACCGTCTTCCCTGGAGTGGTCATGAATATCTCCATACTTAGGCAGTAGCCCTGGCCATCCATCGTCGCCATGTAGCATCTATCATCACTTGGAAACCTCTCAGTCCCTGCCTACTCTGTGCACACTTAAAGCACTGCCATGGATACATCTGTGTCTTCTCATGTTACGCTCCAACTGATGCCTTTGATGATGAAACCAAGGACAACTTCCATCAGCTACTAAATAGCGAGCTCCGGCATTACCATCGTTCTTGGGGACGTGAATGCTATGATTGGCCCAGATTATCTTGGCCATGAACATGTCATTGGACCACACCCCTTTCCCTCCGCCACTACCAACAACAACGGTGACCGCGTGCTTGAGGTCTGTGCTACACATAACCTTAAGATCCTCGGCACCTGGTTTCGGCATCAGCAGATCCATAGAATCACCTGGTACAGCAAGACTGGTATCACCAGCAAGACAGTTGATCACATCCTGGTCAGCGGTTGCTGGAGGGTCACCTCCGATTGCCGGATCTTCGCAGTGCTGAGCTTGGCATCACAGATCACCCTCTCCTTATTGTCAGCTTTTTTCTTCATCTCCGTAACGATACCTGCCAAGGCCCTGCCTCACGTCGTCCTCCTGACATCGACAAGCTCCATAATCCTCTGTTTGCCCAGCGCCACTCTGCAGTGGTCTCCTCACGCCTAATGCTTTAAGGATGCCTCAGACTCTCGAGGAAACCTGGAACCAGACCTGCTCAACCCTTACCCCAGTAGCCTCTGAGGAGCTTGGTGCTCGCCACTTCAGGAAAAGGCCATGGATCTCAGACACCTCCCTGGATATGGTGGACCGCTGCAGATGAGTCAGACTGCTTGGATCTTCGGAAATCTACTGCAAGCTGTCCAGGTCAAAGAAGACGTAACCTGCGTTGCGACTACGTCGGACAGCTTAACGATGACAGGGGACATTTTCCATTCAACATTTCTAACCTCTTTGCTCGCACTTAAATAGCGCAGTGCATGTTTGACAGAAGGATGTTACCGGGTTTCAAATCCCTGTGTGCAACACCGTTTTTCATGTATGTCAGTCCATCAACTTTTCCAAGGGTAATGTGGCAATTTTGGTGCTCCCAAGTTACAAAAGCCCAATCGCGATCTATCTGAATGATTAGCTGATCAAGGGAATACTTATGAAAATCGTAGTCTGTGCTCAAAAACATGGAAATCAAAAGTTGCGTACTCTAACATCATAGCATTATTGCCACTACTGGGGTTTTCTGTACGAATATAAACCAACTTCTGCGTAAGTACCTGCTCCTATCTTGCTCTGATATTGGACACGGTCCCATCTGAAGACAGACGAGTCAGCTGGAACACGATGTGGTCTCCAAACAGCACCAAACATTTTCCGCAAACAGCACCTGCTGTGAGAACCCATGAAGGGGAAACTGGAATTAATGACACGTTATCGCATTCGACTGGCATCTGTAGTCATACTCACCCAACCAAAATGTTAACCCTTACATCTCCACAAAACCTGGTGTTGGAGTTCGGCTGGATGGGAATAAGTATGGGTCACTGAAAGGTAGCCGAATTCTTGGGAAAAGCAGGACATTCGATTTCATATTCCATTATAGATCTTTATTACTACTCTCATGTAACCACTGCAAATCGTATGGCCTTGTGAGTGTAAGAATTCAGTGACTCGGTAACAAAAGACAAACCCAAAGTACAGTAAGGTAATATGAAGTTCCTTATTGAAACTGAGGTCTTTCTGTCATTATAAAAAAGCCAGGAAAATGTTGAAATTTCACGGTATATATCCCCGGATTTACATGTACTATACAAGCATGAACCACACGAATACGTACACCGGCTCCGTCGAAAATTTCCATGCACCTGTACATGTACATTGTACTGTACATGTACGCTGCAGTACGTGAGTAACAAGCCGCAGTGTACTGTGCACGGTACGTGGCTGGATCGGTTTTGTGCATGTAAAACACTTACAAATCGCACTGCGCAGAAATATCAAATATAACTATGACAGTCGAACAAAAAAAATCTAGCTACATAGAACCGATTCTTTTGTGTAGTTGAGATTCTGGCATGTCAAATGCAGCGTCTCACTGTTTTGGGAAAATTTCTAAAATTGAGAAATTTAGTGGAAAAAAGACAAAGTGATCGATTGAAAATGGAAATAAGATATCATCTTAGCAACCACTTAGCATGAAGCATTTCTCTTCATGATTCTTAGTGTTTTATTCAGTTTACGCCTTCTAGAGCACGTACAAAGAATTTCAATGTGATCATTTGTTAAGTTTGTGCAAACGAAGTCTTCAAAACGAGAAGGCTCAACAGAGGATTGGCAGTTGCTAAGGACATTTCTGTATGGTTCACTAGGGTCTGGCTAAGTGACCGCCGCGCACGGTCAAAGTCGTTAATTTTCACACGTTGAATGATGGTGAAACATACGTGATGCGCGAAGGTTGTGGATCAGACCTTATAAAAAATGTTGTTTGTGCTTAATAGTCAAGCACAAATTCAGCCCAATTTTTTTTTAATCAACTGCATAGCTCAAGAATGCCATTTACACTGCTTCAACATAAAGGCAGGAATTGCCGGAGGATTTTGTAGGATTCAGGTGGTTAGGCACACCGGTACCTCCAAATGACATTTTCAAGAAATTTTGGAGGATTTTGGCTGAATGCAATTTTTTTCCAAGTTAAAAATCGGTGGATTTCGGAGGATTCAGGATGGTTCCTAGTAAAAAGGCCAAGGGAGTTAGAGTTTAAAGAAAGTAGTACCTACATGTACATGTACCTTGCTCATCTACATGTATGGTTAACCTCCAGTAGTTCCACAATAGTTGTATTGTAATCCAATCAATCTATGTTTAAAAAAAAAATAACGATGCAATGGGCGTTATTTCGTAGCAGTGTTTAGACAAAACAACTTTAACCCACCGAGGAACAGCAAAATGTTTGGCCAAGAATGGTCGAATTGGCAACCCCAAATTATCAGCTTCATATTTCGGATTTGTGGAATTTTGCCTCAATAGTAATGAAACCTGCATTGGGTAGCTTGGACACATTAAACAATTTTCTCTGTTGACAGTGTAATTCGCAATGCTATAATACTGAATGAAAACTTCAATGAAGAGCACCTCTAAGGCAAATAGGTTTTCTCTGATTTGATCTGTTCAAGTAAATATGGAAGCATCCAAATCGAATGCAGTGTCATTTGTCAGAGCTCAAACGATAACAAGCTTAAAAGGTTTTTTTTCTGTTCATGCCAAGATGCAAATTCTCAATGAATATTGCGCCATTCTGAGAAAACAAGGGGAACCCTCGCCCGTGTTCATAGTGGATAAACCCTTGTGCTTGTCAAACAATGCATGTAGCCATTGTTTGGCATGCATAAGGGTTTATCCACTACTAACACAGGGTGAAGGTTCCCCTCTCTTTCTCTTTTGGATTTTTAAAGATGGATTTTTTTGGGTCTATCATATGAAACAAGAAAAATAAAGCTACATTTAATCAATAAAAAGGACCATTCCACAAAAAATGTAGCCTGTTCATTATGAAAGGGTTAAACAAATGGACATATTGGTTTATGAAAATATGGATAGCATAATTACAGGTCAAGGGTCACTGGCTTATTCTCAGTTGAGTCTGTGGAGGGAGAGGAGCAGCTGTTCTGATTGGGGCGGAGTTGGGTGCGGGTTGATTCTTGATTAATAAAGGATGATCTCGGTGCCTGAGTTGACTAAGTTGAGAGCAATGTCCAGTACTTTCCGCCACTTTCAAGTGAAGAGAGAAGCAGGTCTTTGGAAAACTACCGTAGGAGAGAAGCCTGAAAAATAATTAACATGATCAATGTCTGCTTTTGACTGAACAGCTGGCAACCCTCAAAAAACAAAAGCCCTGTTCTCTTTTTTTCTGATAAATGTATGACAGAGGACAACACCAACGACTTTCTTAGATAGATAGCTTCGAAAAGGCAGAATATTTTGCTCATTATAGGAACAGAGTGCTGAAGGTAACGAACACCATCTTACTTGGGTCACGCTATTTACCGGTGGCTTCAGCAAGCATCATCGAGCTTCAACATACATGTAGCTTAACCAAGTTATTCAAGCACATTTAGGCTTAGGCCTAGGCATTTCTTTTTAATTTTCAATATTAATCAGTCTCCTACATGTCTTATTCAATGTATCATCATCAAGGAAACAGTTTCTTTGCTCTATGATATCACATCTATCTGAAATGATGCTCGGGTGTTGAAATTTGAGTGAAAAAGTCGGTCCTGCTCCTGCAGCCTGACTGGCCACCATCTTGTTTTGGGGCCACGACAGAGACAAGAAAGACTATCGCACTATACATCAACAAGCGTCGACACACAAGAGGCATTAACAGAGCATCCACACCTTAAAACTACTCGCTAAAGGTTAAGGCCTACAGTAAAGTAGCCCCACTAGTGTGGCATGGGCACTCACAACCGCTCCATCCTTAGCCACACATCCGTATGTATATGCAGTTTTTTGTCGGCGTGGACAAATCTTTTTTTTTTGCATGTACACAAATGTTCCTTCGTCTCTCTGCTTTCCCATGACACATTATTTGAATGATTTCACTCATGCTGCTCTGATCCAGTCTTTTTGCCTTTACCCATTCAATCTCAGGGTCTCACTCTCACACGCCGTCTTTAAATGTGTCTGTTGCACTTTACGTCATTTGACCCCGGCCTGAAGATGGCTGTTCCATTGGCTTCAATTCTTAAAAAAAAAAATATCGTCTCAACGGCTGTTACAAGACATATGTAATACACGGACTGAGCGATAAGATACTACATGTACATGTATCAATGGGCTCTTCCAAAACTTTGGCAGCAGTTTACATGTAGATGTCTTGACATGGAAGAGCTGTCGAGACAAATGAGGGGTCAAGTGACATAATGTTTAATGACCTTATTTTAAAGATGGCGACTGTAAGAGTGAGCCCGTTCGATTGAATGGATAAAGGCAAAAAGACTGGAAAATACCTCAATAACGTGAGTGAAATCATGCTGACACGAAATTGCGCATACAGATATGTGGCTAAGGATGGATCGGGAGTGTGAGTCCGTGCCACACTAGTGGGGCTATGTACATGTACATGATGATGTAAGGCGCCATGCATGGCACATGTTGGCCGTCCACCCTTTGCTTTATTTTATAATTTTTTTATAACAACTTCAGTCTCAATATCAGTAATCAAATCTTGGGCAAAGAATATCTTGCTTTGTTGACTGGCATGGTCTGGAATTGTTTAGTTATGTTACTTACCACTATTCACAACTTGATTTCAGTCACTTTGCACAATGCTCGTGAGCGCAGCCACACTGTACATGGTATAGTATCCCAGCAAGCGCGCCGCTCTGCAGCGCATGCAGCATGCACGCGGTAGCTGCGTCGTTAGTGCGCCCTCTCTAGCCTGAAATTGTCAAAATTTCAGACAGTTATCTGTCTTGCGTACAAGACATATAACTCAAGGAAGGCTTTCGGTCCGCAGTTGAGCGTAGGCCTGATTGATGAGAATTTTAAAATCATGTTCCTTCTTCAATTCACGACTGATATATTTTAAATACTAGGTTTCGGCAAAAAGGAGCTTATTAACTTCTATTGTAGCCGATGCCCCACTAATTAGAGGACCTCAGCGACTACTAAGGAATATCCAGCAAGTAGATTTAACTTATGTTTCGTCTGTTCAAATGATTCCTTTGATACTCATTTTAGGGAGAATATTGCCAAAATACAATACGGGCGATTCACAATAGTGCACCTCCAAGAGTTCGCAACGTGTTGACCAATCACAGTGCGCGAATTCTGTCGACCCATTCTAAACGCGCATCATGTATGTTTAGTCCCCACTGCATAGACTGTGCGTGCATTTAGTTTGTGTATTCGCGTACGCATGCGCAATAATAACATAATGGTCGTCGGCCTGAAAACTGATACATTAGCAGACGACGCATACCAGTGAGGAATTTGTCGTGCCATTTCCCTTGAAGACCTTGTAAATTGCCAAGAATCTATCAAATGGCTAAGACATTATAATCCAACGAACAAATTGGCAGAGCTTCAAAATAAAATGTTGTTTACTTCCATATTAATCGCAAACAAACATTTGACAAAAAGTTTGGTCTCTAAGTTTCTTCTGTTTCCCGAGGTGACGGAAAGTCACCTCCTTGGCAGAGTAAAGTATAGTCTGGTTCCCTAACAAAGATTCCCTGACGACTCTTAATACAAAATCTTTGGTTAGGCATCACCCAAGGATATCAATAGATATGACGCAAGGCTCAGGGGTAACAAGTTGAAAGCCGGGCTGTTTTTGATGACAGTGGAGCATTCAGTACGTGTGTGGCATTTACCAGTAGTCGTGGGGTCTTGATTCTTCCTAGATTCTCATCTAGAGAGATTACCAAGGAGACTTTCAGTTATATTCTGCATTTTGCCTGGCATTGATTTCGGCCAAGGCGACCTTCGATTTCAATGTAAAGTCAAAAAATGTAGGGTCAACGGCTGCCATGCCATTAGGACACGGGAGATTACGTTCAACAGTTGGCCTACTTACCCGGCCGGGAATAACCGAATATCAACTGTACATCCGAACATGCCGAACATACTGCGGGACGACTTCGGAATATTTCGGCTATTTCCGGAAAACTAAAAGTTGTCCCCTGATGACGCACTTCTGGATTTTGTAATTTGTTTTCACTCAGTTCCTTCTTATTAAAACCCCACTTAGAAAAAAGGCTTTGGAAAACATTTGGTAGGATATTAATTCATAGAAACTGAAAAATTACCTGACTTAAAAGAGAAAATAATATCCTGCCCGAAACTAAGCCATCACTTCAGAAAATCTAAAATATATGAAGAACAGTCCAATGTGGCGGTTTCGCACGCAGATGAACATTACGTACGTAGTCTGTCAATAAAGGCCGAAATATAAACAGATCAAAATATTTCACACACTTTTTTATTGATAAGGTAATAAACTTATAAAGCAATGATCTACTTTTACGAAAGATTCTAATATTTTATTTAACCTTTGCTGACAACTGCGTTATGTCAAATCAAAGGAACATGGAAACCATCGACTACAGGACGGTAGGTAAATTTCACCCCATGAAACACATGAGTGTTTCATGGGGTGGTTTATTATCGAACTTGGTAGGACGGCCGAATGTAAAATCCCAAATGGGCGGACAGCGCGTGGGTTCCGGAAGCTAGCTGCGTGACCTTTCACTTTCAGGCTCTAGAAAGGTCACGTCGACATTGGGTGATACTGGACCCTTGATGCGTAGAATGGTCAGAATCATCGAGTCTGGTAACCAGACTAAGCAAAGTTGACAATACAGTATCTACTAGTATGGCGTGAGCGTACGTTTTCACGTAAGTGAAAGGTGTGAATAATGGAATTGGGAAAAAACGAAGACCTGTGGATTTTGCTGTTTTAACGAAGTGAACAGAAGTTTTATGAATCACTTTTTAATTAAAACATTATTTCCGCAACTGAGTGTGGATTAGCATTTTGAAACTCTTACAATCATGACTTTGTTCAGTATTACTGAATCTGTAACAACACAAATACATTTCAAACAGTTCCGTAATCAAACCAGAAACAACTTTTATTAAAACTGACTTTATCCCTGACTCGTTCCCGAATTATCTCATTGCAATAACTTTCAGTTAAAATGTCTTCACGAAGAAAAGTTTTCCTCTCAACTACAAATCTCCAACCCGTCACCTTCAAATTACAAAAGCGAAACTTTAAAGTTTCAATTAATCTACATCTAGCACTTTAATTCACGTTTTGGCGCGATATTGATACCGATTCATGCGCGACTCATTTCTGCTTGAGAGAATAGTCTTCGAATACCCCTAGTGTTCACCGCAGTGCAATGGTCGGATAGAATGGGGGTCATGGGTGTGCACACTAGTATGGTCAACATAGGCCTAATATGACTATATCTGTTTCAAAAAAGCCGTCTGTTTTGTATAAATAGGGAATTTACAAGGAAATTATGTTCCACATCTGCAAGCAATCTGATTGCACATTTCTCTTTCTTAATGTATACGTGAGCTTTATCTCCTACTCTTAGCAAACGATGATCCACATTCAACCCCACAATGCATTGCGGTAAACACGGTCACATGTCTTCAGCGCATGGGGTACCTTTGGGGGGCAAGAGGGCGCACCGTGTGCGAATCCTGGGTAACACCAATCTCTCGCTTCTTGGCCGTAGAGGGGATGCGTCTAGCTAGAGCAAATAACACAGGCCAGGAATCTATAGGCATAATAAAGGATGTGTCGCTAGTAAGGAGACTTTGTGAAAGACTGATAAAGGATGTCAACGTAGGCAATGTCCATTTATATGGTAGATATTAAAGCACTTCGGTATTTGGCTTTTTGCAATTCTGTTTGATTTTTGTAACTCGTAAGCCAGGTAGTAGTCTGCTGTGACAAACATCTTTATATTAATATGTTGAATACTTAAAAATAACATTGACAAATACAACTGAAATCAACAGGTCGGTTCCCTTTCCCCAAAATAAGAGCTTTGGAAAATCCTCATATCTCGTGAGGAAGAGCCGAATACGGTATAAATTTTTACCTGAAGTGGGCGATACTGTCTCTTTAGCGATACAATTAAGTTACCGCAGATTTTTTTAAAATAAATTTACAAATAATGATTTCTTTTATGAGTGCAATATTAAGAATTATTTCGTAGGCGACAGATGAAATATTTCCGTTTAGCATTGGAATTTAACTTTCTATGAGTCATATCGGATGAAATTATTCTTACCACTGTAAAAAGGGAAAACATTCGTTGGCGGTGCTATACAATACCTGAATAAAACTATGTTTAGGAGAATAAATATTCCCCCTTCGCATAAATGTATTAACTTCCATCATTTCATGAAACAGATTTATGTCCAAAGCACTACCCAATGGTAGTAGGGCCTACCCGTTAGACTGGTTTCCGTCCATAGACTATTTCCATCAAACTGGAAACGAGATAAATGAAATGAGCGCGGGATCCAGTCAAGTGAAATGAAGTTCCGTTGAAATGGGTACCACTGAATAGAATGCGTAATTCAATGACAAGGGATTAACGATCCAACAATCAGATGACGGGGAGTTTTAAGCCGGTACCGTATGAGTAACAACGGACTTAGTTTTGCCCAAGAGATGCGTTACAAATTATGTGCAAATGCCAGTATATTAGATTCGTTTCCATTATCTGCAGCTGGATAACTTCAAAAAAAGGGACTAATGTTACCAAGGGACGATTCCATTCTGTTGAATATTAAATTACTTAACTTAAATAAAAATGACAATTTCCTCCGTGTTTTACTCTTGCAGAATTTTAAGCAGTAGCTCTCTGAGTTCTTCGTCTTTGATCGTCGCCTCCCGCTCATGCTCGGCCGGTTTCGGAACCGCCCCCGCGCGGTTCCTCTCGTGCTCCAGCAGGTCTAGCGCCCTCTTTAGACTCTTGTCGTCCATCTCAGCAAGATCGAGGTCCTTCCTAACCAGTCAAAGAGTGAAAAACAGTGTCACCCTAAAACCGCCCCATTTGGACACAAAGACGGACTGCCCGATTTAGATGCTTCTTATGTTCATTTGCATTCTGCCCTTCTGCTTTTTCCCCTGTTTCGTCAAAGTTCATTCCGACGGAGTCTTGGCCTTGGCACTGCACCGACAACTTCCTCGTAGCCTCGTCATGAAGTGTGGATCGCCTGTGCAAGGGCATCCCATATTCTCTGCTTTATTGTCATGACATTAACCCCAGAAGAGGCGAGCTTTTTGGACCATCTCAAAGTGGGGGGGATCCCATACCCGATCTTTTTTATTGGCAATTAGGAGTATTTTAGTAACTCTTTGCAGACATTTGACACCGTATTGGTGACAATCGGACGTACCGTTCTCGCGTACCGCCCATATTTCCATTTCCCCCGAATACATGTATACATGCGATTTTCTTTTTCATTCTCTATGCAAGTTACTCTTGTCATTTTTTTTCTCCGCCGGACACATCACTTGCCAAGACATACACTGTTGAAATAATTGTAAGGGACGGATGCGCATGCGTAGTACGCAAACTAACCTTTCAAGCAGATTCTCCAGGAGACCCTTCCTGTCGAAAGCGCCACCTACGTGGGTGTTGCAACGTGTACCCCTTTAACAATACAAGAGAAAAGAACAATGGGTGGAAATCAACGACGATACTTTATTGGCCTGTCCCAACGACACTTTTAAGTGATTTGTGTACCATCGACACTTGAGAACTCGCAATGGCTTCTGTTTCAAACGCAAACATGCCACTGAACTTGCGGTCACTGAACGCACTTGCATAATTGCACCAAATGTTACTCCCAACGAATCTTTGCTCTGAATCCCTATTAAACTCTCCGCCCTCCCCGAAGTTGCGCAATGACAAATTGAACTGAAATTTTGTTAGTACATGGACATGTCCATTTTTGGTATCTACGCGAGCCTCCAGTACGGCCTGTCAGACCTATGGCCAGTTTATTTCTAATTTAATCATCTTTATTCAATATTCAACCAAAAATAAGTACAAAGCAATAAAGATGCGACATAGAACCCCGGTCCCGAGTGGACAATAAATAAAAGAAAGTACCCATGGCAGGGCGAAGACAAATGAGGCAGGTTTTTAAAAATTAGAGGAGCACAAACAATTAACACATTTAGAAATACATTCATTTCATTACAGCAGCATAATTCATAAACATTTTCTGGAATGAGTGGTGCCCAAATTAAACTGAAGGAAAGGGCAAAACATATTCATATAGAAATGTACAGACATTCACCTGTTTTCTAGATTGGTTCATTCCGCCTGTAAAAACCATGTGGGATCCCAACAGAGCTTTTCTAACAATCTGATCGCGAAAATCTTTAGATCTAACATCCAAATGGCACAATTAAGTTCATAATTTCTCTGCTTCTCTTTCCGTTGTCTGGAGTAATCAGTCTTCGAGAGCCAATTTCCATGCAGGGTTTGTTTAGAATCGAAGGCAAGATTCTCTCTCGTGATTTTTTTTTCAAAAAAGAAAAATGTGCCAAACCTTACAAAGACTTTACAGTTTAAACGATATTTATTTCTTGGGTCTCTTACCCTGGGGGACACTGAGCTTCCAACGACACCACCAACACGGTGATTAAACACGCCAGCAGAACAAACCGAGCCATCCCCCTTCTCTGCTGGAACACCTGGATTATGAGACAATTATGATTTTTTTATTTCTTTTTTTTATCTCTTCCTTCCATCTTTTCATTCAAGGTGATGCCTTCACGACATTCATTTAGTAACAAAATGTGTATTCGTTCGATTAGCTTGCTTAATATTCCTCAGTTTTTATTATTAAAACCTCCTAGTTAACCAACCAGACAGATTAGCAACTTGGTCAGTAAAATGGGTAAACCAAAGAACCTACCACGATAGCAAAACCTACTGACCAATTAGAGACCAGGGTGTAGCCGCAAGCAACGATACCCACGCGGCCGAAAGCGGCTGCGGGCGGTCGCCGTGTTCCGGCCTTTCGTGAAGGTGTGCTGTCCCGATAAGTCCATGGTACGATCACGTAGTTCAAGCAGAGAGATTTACAGTGAGGCATCTGTTTACATATGGCCAATCCTGGCTGCCTTCATGCAGTCCTACATCTCATGAGTTCTTAATGTTATGGGTTCTTGAACTCGGCCCAGTTAGGTAAATCGCTTCACTCTAGGATTAATTTCAATTTTGGGATCAACCTTCCCCTTATAAGGCGTCTAAACAGAATGATACCCGACGGAAACCTTGACCGATGTTTTGAAGACCATGTAAATGACTATTCTGGGGGCCAAAATCAGAGCTTTACGAACTTACGAGATTACATATAAAGCAGAACACTGTTATAACAAGGTCCTATAAGGACTTTACAAATCACCTTGTTATAATAGTTACCTTCTATTATCAGTAATGGAAAACCAAGCAAAACGAAGACTGGGGACCTAAACCTATCCTTGTTATAAACATGACCTTTATCAAAAGTGCCCTTCTTATCCGTGTTCGACTATAACAGTTTCTGGAAGCAGTTCAAACGCTGGTTGACGTGGCCTCAATTTGGTAAGAAATTGGTGAATCGGACCACCAATCGGACAATTCGGATGAAGAGCACGATACTGAGTTTTCTAAACAGGTTAGGTTTTCCCTTGATATCTACCGTGTACGAAGTTAGGGGAATATTTAAATTTCAGCTCCTGGCTAGCTGTTTTCAGCTGTCTCGTAAATTTACCCAGCAAAAAATGAGACCGAGGGGTACCCCCCCAACATGTCCAATCCCCATACACATTCCAGACTATTGTTACTTAACACATCCCCCAAGATGTCTGAAAGGAATTCCCCAGATTCCTGCGAGACAATGACTAACACAAAGCAGGGGGGTTCTCTCCGTCTCATACCTTGCTGCATACGTTCGTAAAACTGTGTGGCCGCTCACACCCCTAATGATGTTGCACAGCTCTAAGCCCGTAACTCACTTACCACAAGACCGATAAGACAAAAACCCGCGGAGCAGAGCGATGGAAATGAGGCAGTCCAATCGAGAAATACCCCACTTCCCATACAAAGGTTTTCCAAGTCCCACCATTAAAATACCATTTTAGGCCTCTTTTTATGGTTACGCGTGGTGTGCAAATAACGTTGTTGACATTATACTATTGAAGTTGTGTACAACAGCCATCGTTCCTGTCACACATTCTGGCACGGAGGGATAGCACAAAAGGTCTACTCACGTGCATCCCTGCGGAACAAAAGCTCTTACCAGAACAAAAAAATGGCTACCATGCACTAGCTCTAGAGAGTATGAAAAAACACCATTTTTAGGTCAAAGGTTCATGGTGAGTTAAATGATTATTGCGGTTCATGTTGGTTGTTTTTTACATGTAAGGACTTGAATCCAGATTACAAATAGCACACACATCACTTAAATCAATAAATAAACCACCAAAACACCTATTGTAACGTTGTCAAACATCATTATTTAGAAATAAAGTCACAAAAGACGGGTCACTAGATCCGCTAACAAAACCCAATATGCACTATCTTGTGGATTATATTTCATGATTTCACCATGAATATTCAACATTACCCCCCAAAATGACTTAATTCAAACTAGGTTCATTTAAAAAGTAAAAAGGTCATGGAAGAGGTCTTCCGACGACCTTAGAAAATGTGCCACATGTTCTATAGCATGCTACCCTCATCATCTCTGACAATAAAAGTACATACCGGTAGTGTTGACACGAAATAACACAATATAAACACAATACAAATATTAAACACAATATTTCATCCCAAATAACATGTTGAACAACGTTTAAATCCATCACAGATTTGGGTGCATGGCCACATGCCCCGTAGAAAGCAAGGCCTCTCGAGGGATGCCCAACTGTCTAGCACCAAATGGGTATTTCATCTTTCGATTTACAGTTGACATCTATTGATATTTGACATAATATTGGAGAGCCTGGCGTTCTGATCCAAACAGAATCTTTCTCGACGATACTTGATACCGCCTATGAGAAACAATCTACTGAGATCGAAGTACCAGGCCATCTATTACCTTTGGTAGGATTATTTGAGGTTTCTCTGATCAGCAAGCATGCAGTTTGCGGCAGTGTTTGTATTTTACATTTCTGAACAAACCATTGGCCTAAATTTCCCCGCCTCCCCATGCTCTCTTTGTTCTCTAAGGATACTCAACATTTATCCCAACTCGAAGGGCTTTCCATACTTTTCCTATCCTGAGACTTAATTCTGCGTGTCTGGGATCTACAATCCGCGGAATCTGGATCAACGCTGGATATGTACAAGGTTTGGTATATGTATGTTGCAGTGCATCGACAGATTAGGAAATATTCGCTAACTCTTTTGTAGTACAAGTACATATTTGAAATGTAGCACAAAAAAGTTGAAATGAATTCTGTTTCGGCAGTTCAAAAGTCCGTTCTAAACACGAGGTGAGAATAGTAACTAATTTGATGTCGTCTTTGGAGTGGTTAGACACTAATATTCAGCGCAAAAATTACTCCACGTGGTCAAGAAATCGATATTAGCGCAGTCATTCTGGAGTACTGACCACGCCGCGATTCTCTCAAAAGCGACTTTACGGCGGGGAAAAAAAAACGATGTCAGTTTTAAAGTACTTTCAACTGCGAGGAAGATGTTTGCTCCGACTTCCCGCACTCTTGACCTGTCTGGTCGGAAGTTGATGTCACTGTCTGTGCTCCAGATCTTACTGTGACCTAAGCCGAGAATGAATTCTGATGATGTGGGTCAGCTACATGTATTGACTCAGTAAAGCAAAGATTTGATATTGGAAGGCGCAATGGCCCCATTAAGTTAATTTCTCCAGATCAAAATCCCGATAGGTAAGCAGAGTTCAACAGAGTGAAGCCTCATTGATCCGAAAAACATTCCTGGTTCAATAGCCCAAACTTAACTTTTCACTTCCATAACCTTTTGTATTGCTTTTAAGGACCAATGAACTTTGTTTATCACTACTGAACCTCTGGAGCATTAAACCACAATCGACTTAGACGAATAACCTTTCGGACTCTTCAACCTTGGGACTTGTAAAGGTTGTGACTATTGAATTTGCAGACCACGGAAGCCTTGGATTGTCGAATCTCCCAGCTACTCAACCTTCACGTTGTTGAACATTTGGACGACTGAAACTTCGAACTATCGAGCAGTCAACCGTGCAGTTCTACAATTCATCAAGCCAACAGGTCTGTATGAGCGGAAAGCTTCCACTGTTTTATCCAACTGTCTGCATCCAGTCGCACTGGTTTTCCTGGTTGTGCATTGGTCAGGTGTTTAACGTGAGAGACACGAGGCCTATATGGGAAGTTTTGGGCTTGTTGTTCACTTATCTTGACGTACACAAACATGGGGGAGTTTGAAGCCAACCACCAGGAAAATGATCTCGGGAAAAATTAGGTCAACCTTCACATTCCTTGACATCAACACGCGATATTCTTGTAGATAATCGATATCGGTGCCCGCAGATTCCCTATTGAAGCGTCCTCTTCTGTTTGAGTCCATGAATTTTTCCCGTCAACTTTTAACTGAGACGGGACCAAAACAGAGGAAGCCATGCAAAGAGCTACTGTCACTCCTGCTTGAAGCAAATCAAACACAAATGCCGTCGTGTCCCTTGTTTATTCACTATTTTGTTTTTTTGTAGAGAACCAAGTCCTTTCATCAGGAACCGTCACCGTAAGTGAGCCAGTCGCAAAGCGGCACCCCTTCTCTGAAAATGGCCGTGATCGATGGCCAGAACCGTCATGATAGAAAAGGTTCTGAGTCCGGTCGGAATTCACTGTACCGTAAACTTGACCGCGTTTACAACTCGGGTGCATGTGCCTGACAACTCTGACATCAACGATTGGCTGCGTGCATGGAGGTTGAATTTCGGGCCCTGCTTAACTTTCTCAGTAAATAAGGGGGTATTACTGTCATTGCTAAGCAAAGCTGTTGACAACACTTTAAACAGAAAGGTGAAATGGTCATTTTGTATACTGTAATTTATTACTGTTATCAGATCAAAAAAATTGTGAATTCTAGGTTTTAATATCCATTTCGCATTATTAAGTTGTCAACTGTATAAACTACGTGTGTTGCCTTTGCAGACCAAGTACAAGCTTCGACTTCTTGTCTGACCTCTCGATCCATATTTTTGAACAGTGGTAACTGGTTCCATTCTGATGTAACTGATTTTTCAGACATTCTTTCGAAATGCGTACTTTTATGCGCGGTAGTGGCATACGCTTAAATTACTAATCTCATGATGGCACTTGACGGAGGTAATAATCACCACTCTGCAATCCAGAGGGGGAAAAAAAAGACCAGCGTGTTTGGGCACCAAGGTCACGTTCCTTTCGATAACCATCAAGTTTGAACTTTGGACAGGCAACCATTGTGTAACATAATCGTTGTGTCATTATTATTGGATTGGGAGAGCTTGAAATAAGTCGCTTTGACATACCAGTGTGACAGGTGTTAATTTATTTCTTTAGTGGACTAACCTTGGACTTGCTATACGGACATTGCCAGCACAGGTGCACCCGAAGAGTGTGAACTATTTTAGTCGGAGTTTTTGCTATAAGCCTGGTTGTCATGTTTTCTTTCTGCTCAACTTATGAAAGTACGCTTGTATTAGAACTGACTGCTTTCCGCAGGAAATAATACTACGTCAAAATAAATCGGATTCAAAATCTCAAAGAAGTCAGTTCAAAATACCTTCGCATAGAACAGTATAATTCTAACGCAACCTACACAATGAAACGTGTTCTACAAACAGAAACAACTGACCAATTTGTCCATATTGTTGAACAGGAAAGAAAAATCTTCCTCGTCTTTAAGAGGGATCGATCGAAGCAGTGAATTAGCTCCTTTTCAGCAAAAAATACATACTGTAAGTCTTGTTCAACCGTTTTGCCAAATTAGAAGCATGCCATCATTTCGGGAAAGGTTTACCGTTGTCCTTGAATGTTACAGTAGGTAACACTGGAGGCTAGATCGTGTGGCATTTGGTTTATTTGATTTTACTGAACTAAAATAATTACTTGGAAGCTAACATACTAAATCTTTAAGATGTTTTTCATGGACAAAGTTAATTAAAAAAAAGAAAGAAAATTTTAAGTTTCATTCCGAAAAGAACACTATTGAATCTCCACCATGCTTAAAAGTTTGACGTGAAGGCCTTTTCCAACATGGCCTATCTCGTTTAGCATTAAATCTACAGACACCGACTTCACACAAGTGACCACCAAATAACAAAGTTTCGAGAATTTCGTCGTCTTACCGTTCAAATGGTAATTTATCCTGGGTGGATTGTAATCCAGCGTCCCGTCAGTAGTGTGTTTGCAACGGACGTCTGATGGGAGTAACACTGCACTTGAGATTTCGTCGAAACCAGTGGAAGAGTTGAGCCTTGCAGGTCCAATAAACAGCCGCTTGCTTGTCCTCGTTCAATGGACACGACAGCCGCTGGAATATTTTTCTTTTACCACACAATCTCTGACGCCTTTTTTCTTGAGTGTTTTGATAAAGATCACAATGGAGTTTCTTTGCTGAGTGGGCTAACCTTTTCTTTTCAGGCATGTGTAAAATGGGGCTGAAGCCTTGGGCGACAAGCATTCATATTGTTGGTGCTCGTAAACGGGGTAAACTTGCATATTAGATTAAAGGGGAAGTGGGTGTAACAAGTTGAAATATAAATTTTTGAAATAAACTTCATAGCATTCTTTCGAAGCGTGCTCAAAAAAATCGCGTTGACCAGGGACTTTATCTAATAAAACCGCAGGTGAGTGAAACCGCCTCTAGCGGAAGCACCCCACCCTTGGTTGAAAAGAACCAGTTTGGACTGGAGTGGTACTTTGGTTGGTGGCAACGCGACTGTAGTAAGTGCATTGGTCATAGTCGTTCGTGGAGCAGCGAAGTTCAGTTCCTACCAAAAGCCCCCCCCCCTTGCTGAGAAAATTGCACCCTCTCTTGGTCCAGCTCGAGGCTCATTATCCATAGCTGTCAAGAATATGTCAGGTCGATCAAAAGGTTTGAGTATTCAGGATATTGCTAATGGAACAGTACAGTCACACATGTAGCAAACATCACTTCACTTACGTTTATAGTATGAAGTAGATTTCAATCAAGCAAACGTAGAGTAACAAACTCTTTCAGAAATCTCAGCAAAGATTGTTTATGGCTGTAATGACTTATTGTCACTTGTGTTTTCAACACTTTCAACGAGATCAATACACTTTGATGTCCTGCTTATAGAACTCGTTTCCAGAGCTACCCAGCTCTCTCCACGGGGACAATTATTTCAAACCAAGGAGCCACCCTGCTGTCCTTACAGGAACCCTTTTCGCTCCTCCTTGGAAGAAGGAATTAATGATAGTACAAAACATAAACCAAATCTCCAAAACGGGACTGCTGAATTTTGTATGAATATCTTATTCTAAAGTAAGTAAGGCACCATTTAAAAATTCTTATCGGGTAGGTGTCGGACAGAACACTCTGACCGATACATTTAGTATCTCTGGCTATCGGGTTAAGTGTTCTCAAGTGGCCAATTCTAACTGATAAATGCCCTTTTATTGCATTACTTCCAAGGCTGTGTGGTTTTAGTGGAGCAACATCCCCTCCATTATTCACTCAAAACAAGTCACTGTTATCGGTCGGATGGCCCTGTCCTATAGTCACCCGACAGGAATTTTGAAATGATGCCTAAATAAAAGTGTAAGACAATGTGTGACATATTTCCGTCAGGAATGTGCTGTTATTCAAGAGAAAAATATACTTCTTCCAACTATAGTCCGGTAAACGTCTGCAATGTTCAGACATCCAACCTTCTGTCTTTCCACCACAACAACTTTGTAGCCAATAACGAAAGTTAGGATGATTCACAAAGTGTTTATGATGTGCACTAAAGCTTACGGCTTGTGAACGCTTTTGAACAACGCGAATGTGGCATGAATGTGTGGTCACCCAAGCACGTCACCACGTCTCACATTTACTAGACTATAAACAGCTGTTTACTTGGCGAAGCCACATCATTTCATTATGAAAGGGGAAATTTAAAAAAAGTAGGCCTAAGGTTGAATGTGCCGACGTCTACTCGAAGCTATGAAAAAGTATGCATTTGGGGCCAATCTTTGATCGGAAGAACGAACAATGTACACTCGCTCCACCTTTTCGGGAGTTCGACGCACCAGACCTGAAAACTGCAGTCTGGTACAGCATCAGGTAATGGACATTTCAGTTGACTGAAAAGCGAACAGGGAAAACAATCAGACAAATCTAAGCAAATTATATAAACAAACAAACAAACAAACAAACACCCCAACACCCCAACAAACAAACAAACAAACAACCTGATAAAATAAAACCCCCAGTGAGGGCACAACAAGGAACATGGCTTCTCTTTAACTTGGTAAGTGCTCGCCAAGATAATCAGTTTGCCGAGCCAGCAGGGTTATAGTGTGTGTTCACGTTAGTCGTGAATGCCTTTTCATGAACACTGACTGGATCCCATTTCAACATACATCAGCTTACGGCCAGTAATTATGTCACGGACATTTCTTCCGCTCCATCAACGCGATTCAGACAAGACCTGCCTGGCCGATGTGGATGCACAACTTTTCACAGAAAAATTGTACGAACAAGGTTCCTTAACTGTAATTCTGCCCTTAGGAGTTCCAGCACAGAGGAACAATTGGGAAGGGGAACTGACCTTCAACATACATATTATGTATATTTACCGACCCAAAGACGTCTGCAGTCATACGGCTTCTCCCGTCTCGAGGGACGCTCATCCATTCATGGACAAGGCATGCGTAAAACGAAATTTTCAAGCGTCTATCAACATGACCTGTTAACAATTTGTCTCTAATACATGTATTGTATTTCAAGCATGGCCAATTTGTCTAGCAAGGTCGAAATGGTCAAGAAAAGGGTTCTGAGATATTTTTTGTTTAAATTATTTTTCATTTATTTCTGGTAATGACAGAAAGGATTCATCAAAGGCACCCTAGGCACTTTAGCTCGCAAGCATCCCGTAGAGAGGAGACAATGAGAAGCAGTTCCAGTTGAGAGGTGAAAGGAAAACCGCAGAGAAATATTCTGGGTAAAACCCATAGAATCAGGTTGGGACTGACAACCCGATGCACATGTGGACCGGGCCGGGATTCGAACCCGGGCCACAGAGGTGGAAGGCAAGGAAAGAAAGAGCCTTCAATTAATATATCCGCCACGGTTAACAGTCAGTGCACGCATTGTGCAAGTGGGATTACCATTAACAAAACGTAGTGTTTATCCCACGGACGTGTATAATAAAATCTGGACTCGCAATGCCCATAATCAGCTTATAGAGTCATTTTGAATCCACTCGCGGCCATTTTACCGAGCCGAATACAAAGCTTTCCTGGCAAAGCCCGCCTTTGTTCTTCCTGACGTCAATAGAAGGGAGCCAACCCACGCTTTTGTATTCGGCTCGGTAAAATGGCCGCTGGTTGGCTTCTTTTTCATACAAAGGCGTTGCAAGTCCAGTTTTTTATTTCCATCCGTGGTTTATCCCCCACTCCGAGAACTGCCGTATAAGCTGAGATCTGTAAGCAAATGCACCTGTCTTAAAGTTTCAAAATGCAAGCCATGGATACCCCCTTATCTCCATTGAACGTTTTGTGCAGTCGCTAGATCTCGTGACGGCTCTAAAGGAACGCAGTATTTGGTTTAAGACAAACCGCTCAGCCGCAGAGAACATATCACTCAACCCAGATCAGCAAGTCGATAGGATAGATACGAGAGTATGAAAGAAAAGAGACACCCACGGCTTGTATCACGACCCCCAAAGTACACCCCGCAATATTTCCCTCATCGCAAATACGCTCACGCGGGCAAACATTCACCGGTCACACCCCAGATCCACGCTTTTTGAACGGACATTGGATACAAAGCAGATTGGATTTCCCGTGACTTCACGGTGTGGCGAATATTCAACGAGTGAATATTCAATGTGAAGTTTAACCTTATGCAGGCAGCTTACCAAACACAGGTACTAAGATCTTGAAAAGCGCCACCTACTGCGAGATATGTCTGCTTCTAATATTTTTTTATGGCTATTTAGAAGATTTACTTATAGGCCTTGGTAAAAGCCAACAAAATTGCCCTCAAAAGTGCGTAGAGAGATCGTGGAGACAGACTTGTGTCAGACCACGGTCAGACGAGCAAAACAAGGTTCAAAACAAGAAAATATGAAACAATGGTGAAAACATTTTCCCAGCTATATATTACAAAACACGATAATTTCTGTGGTGGCATTTGCTGACGCATGGCTTGACGGGGAAAATAGACGTAAAAATGAAATAAATAAATGTCCTGTCGTAGATAGTTAATAATTTGCTCCAAACCGGTCCTCAGAAGTAAGTGTTAAACAATGTTTTATGCTACAGGAATAGAGTAAAACGCAATGCCCTCTCGTCTTGTGTTAATAGGAGCTCCTGAGTCACCACTGTGCAAGCATGGCATACATAGAGTGTCGACCTCCGCAAAAAGAAGTCCACACACCCTATCGGGTTACCAGACGTTGTGTAGACTCTGAAGTTCGCCCTGTGTTTTCCGCTTGCTGGAAAAAAAGTACAGCTTCAGAGGCGTTTTGGGGTAAGTCCCATTCACGGGAACACTTAAGAGGAACAGTCCAGTAAACCATTATCAAAAATACAGCTCGAAAGAGTTGTCATAGTGGGAGAACATGGAGCATGTTCCCTGATTGCTCAACCACACGAGGACAAAGAAATGTCCACACCACGTATGTGAAAAACAAGTGTGGGTGTTTCCGGCTGTGTAGTCACGTGGGTGCCCTGCATCCTGGCAGCGTGCCCAGATTGTAAGCGGCTCTGTTGTGTTCGCGATCATGAAAAAATGTTAAATATAGGGGACCCAAGCTGTGGAATTCCCTCCCTAGTCAACTGCAAGCTTCCGCCAATCTATCTATCTTTAAAAGATTATTTAAATCTACCACAAATGAAACCAACCATTAATCATGCCTGTGTTTATAACTTATATTATTTCCTGTGGTTTTGATAAGCCCACTGATCTGTAGTGGGTTTTTTGTTGTTTGTATTTATATATGTTAGGTGTATGGCTTACGTATACATGTTTATGTATTAGCCAGTTACGGTAATGTTTAATGTAATGGACTCATATTTGAAAGCTTTTCTTCCTGGTGGGCCCCCCTGCAGCAAATAAAAGTACTATCTACATGTATGTGTTACATGTAATTTGAATACGAATACTGTAGAAATAAGCACTGAACTACTAAAAATACTGCACCACTATGAGATACTCACTACTGCACTATTACACGGATAAGAATATGACAATAAAGAATCCAATTCTGAAGGATCCGCGCTTGAATTTCAAAATCATAAATGTGATCACACCAATCAAGTGTGCTGTTACTGTCAATATTCCTCGTTGGGGTAGGATTTAAATTTTTTTCCAAGGGCCCTATTGGATTGGTGCTCTCAGTCTAATTGACCATTACCGGATATTCTTAATTATTATTATTCATCATTTCTGATAATGACACTCGGGATTCTTCAAAAGAGCCCAAGACATTAGCTCGTAAGCCTGCACTTAAATGTATGGAGCAAAGACAATTAGAAATGGTTACAGTGTTGGGGTGGGAGGAAGATCCCGGGGGGGGGGTATTCGGGGTCGGGACTGTAAACTCAGTCCACAGGTAAACCGGGATTCGAACCCTGGCAACAGAGGTGGAAAGAACCACTATGCCAATCTTGTCCTCTAGTTTAGCCTGTACACGACAGAAATCCACACGACGCCCACGAAAACGCTTATCCAGAGTCCACCTCCAAGAAGTAAAATCTTCCGACACACTATTACAAAACCAAAGGAATAAAAAACACCAACTGAAAACAAAAACTAATTCATTTGTCAACACCAAATTTAAGCACATGCGGGAGTTTCACAGGGTATTGATATTATTTTAAATGGGTTAGTTATTAAACTTTGTCAGGCTGTGATTTATTGGGATCAAGACTCGTTTTTTTTTCTGGTGACCGAAGGGATTTGTAAACGACGAGTTCATCATTTATTGAAGGCCAATCGCCATTCGTCATTTTCTCACGCAGTCCTATCCGATATCTGATTATGATGGAATCACAAACGCTGGGACTCTTGGGTTTCCGTGGTGTCATTGCTTGGACGTGCCGTGGTCACGCACGCCAAACATCAACACAATCTCGATACTGAGCCTTCCCGCGGGGAGGGGGGGTTACAACAGTGCACTGTGTCACCTTCAGTTGGGGTCCGTCGATGTTGGGGGGATATGGATCTCACTGCTCGTCCTCGCAGATGCAGGCCGAGATTTCTTCCCCACGTGATTAATGAGACAGTTGACGGGCTACCCCACTTCAAGCTAGAGTGGTCTATAATTTCGGCTCACGCTTGAGTTACATTTTAGAAGACAAATTCGTCGTTACTTATTGGACCTTTTTATGACAGGAATCATCAGGAAGAAGATGTGCACTTTGTCTTTTGCAAGTCGAAATGTGATTACAGTGGGAAATAAAAAAAATTACACAGACAACGCTTACGAGGATTTGTGCCATACGTACTACTTACATGAAGATCTTGGGTAAAATAATCATTTCACTGAAATGTTCACCTGTTTCATAAACAAATCTAAAACAATACAGTGTACTTATAAATTAAACACGTTTCCAGCCGACTCTCGCTGTTACTTGTTAAACATATTCAAGTTAAAACAGTAATGGGTATAGTGGTTTAAACTGAACACTGATGTCTAGGAATTGTTCAGCTTGTTTACAACCTTGGAAACCAGACCTTTTAGAATGTAACTACATGGCTGCGCAAACAAGGAGTGCAAAACGGTGTGATTAAATCAACTGAGAAAAAATATCTCCTCTCTCAAGTAGAAAGCATTTCATTTCTATTGCCTCTGACCTTAGCGCTTTCCTTGACTATCTGAGAACAATCTTGGGTCCTCTGTCCTATCCGCTTAAAACGTTTCTTTTGTTTCCTCTCAGATAACTGTCCTCTGGAATCCGGAGTGTTCAATCGTCAACATTCCTAGCTGTCACTTACCACAAAAGTGAATTAATCCCAGATGGAATTATTGAATTAGGAAGTTCTGAAATGGAATAGGTGGACGGGGGCGCAAATGGAAACAATGCGGTGTTTATAGTCCTGTGTGAGGAAATTCTGTTACTATTGTCCCTGTTTTTGAGAGAGAAGCATTGTTCATGCGCTGCACGTCAGACAATCCGCTGACGAGTCCCACCTGGCCGACACCTGACAGCTAAGGCGCACTCCCAACCTCAAAGTCACGTTCATCACCCGGCTCAATATTTGGTCGATGTCTCACAGGTGCGTCCTCAGAGAACCAATTATGATGCCAGTAACCAATTAATAAGACACCTAAAATGATGTGTCGCTCTCCGCGGATTTCCTTTTTTCTTTTGACGCCATTTCATTGAGATCGCCAGTCGGTGACTTTTATCAGTCCCTTTTTTAAACTGATGTTGTTAAGTCGCGCCGACCAGAGAATCAACGGTCCGCAGCACCTCGCGTACCTCATCAACAACATCCTCAGGGGCAATAAACGTGTTGATCTGTAGATTCGCCATCTAATGACAGCTCGGTTTACAAGTGCATACAACCAGGCTTCTCCCTATTGTGGTGGCCTACTTCCCCATGCATTCAGAGGATGCTGGGTCCACAAGCTGATTCGAAGATTTTTTCTTCTTCTCTTATTTTTGTTGGGTGATGAGGAGGCTTGGGATCAGAGCAACAACGGGTAAGCAATTAAAAGACTGCATTGGGAGGTCTGTTGGACCATTTACCACGACTTCAACTTATTGGATCGATTTACTAGACATTTGGCTACATTACACAATTAAAGTTCGCAACGTCTATAAAAGGAAATGTTTTTCCCAAAGAGCATGAAGGCGTGCCAATTTTTCCTTTTCTCCCATGGGGGAAAGAGCGTGCAATTTGAAAAAGAATTCTGAAATATGTCTGTTTGTGACCAATGTTTTTACGTTACGGCCTTTCTCCTACCCGACCAATGTTGTTAGATAACGGCCTTTCACCCACTACGGCTCGATTTCAGAAAAATAGCGGACAGCGTGCTGAAGCTGCTGGAATATCATTAACTAATTGATGAGATCTCCAGCTGGGCTTAATACGAACAGCGTGACTTCGAGGTGAACTCTCGTGATCTAGCGAGATTTAATTGCGAAAAAGAATACATGTTTGGTCCAGTTTCTTGCTTGAATTTCTCATGAATACTTGAATTCAGCAGTACAATTTCTATCCTTTTATTTTCTCTCCTGAAAATCCTATGGGACATGATTAATGGATTATGAATGGCATATGTCTGGAAGGAACTTGCTGGCCCTGAAGTGCAACGGAAAATCGTTGCTGTCCATTTGCTTATACAAGGGTCTATTTAGCCTACACAGACGGGCGTTAACGGATTTCACGTGTTTAGGAGCCTGACCAATTTTTTTTCAAAGATGCCACGCTAAAGATAAGGCGTTGTGGCAGTCTATTTTAATAGGTATGACGTCATAGATTGAGTTCAACGCTGCCTCATCGTGCCTTTGATTCTTCCCATTCAGGGCGCTTTGGGTAGCGTGGACAATCAGTAACACAATGATTTAGATAATAAATGGTTTCCGCCTTGAGTGACATGAAAATTAAGAATAGAGTGCGACACATCGATTTTCGTCCACACTTTTCCGTCACCGCTCGTCTAAGTGAGACCCGAGGCGCTCCAAACGGCTTTGCCGCGTTGGTGGCGTAAGCATTGGAGCGTAACTCCCCGTTGGATTACAGTTTGCAGCGAGGAGGGGACTAGGGGTCAAAGTGGGCTGGGTACAGGTTGAAACAATAGTTAAGGAGACGGCTTACGGGGACTCCGTGTGGATAGATCTCTTTTAAAGAGGTGTGCTTCTGGCAAGAACCTCTGTGTACTTATTTGACAATAGTTAGATTAGGCAATGGATTTGTGGTTGTGGATGTATGGGCACGACGGCACTGAATAGTTGACTACAGATCCTTAATCCCTCATCTGCTTCCCTCAGGTCTGTCCAGCAGAGATGGTTGTTTTGTGGATGATATAATTTCAGTGTTTAGCAATTCCACGAAAGTCCATAGTCTGAAGCGCCATCAATATTTTGTGGCTGTTTATTTGAATATAGTGAACACGTTCTGAGACTGGTTTCCCTGAAACAGAGAGTGAATAATTAGACAGCTGAGACGCTCTCATAATTAAGGCATAATAAAGGGGAGGGGGGAAGAGACAAGACTTTTTTTTATGAGAGGACCAATTAAGCCCAAGCTGTACGGTCGCTCCGATTACAGGCAAGACGCGTCCTGCGAGTCAGGGCAGCTATGTAGTCAGCGCACGGGCTTAATTTGAAAACCCCGTTGAGGACCGGGGACTGGCAGGAATTAAAGATGACTTTTGGGGCTCTCTGGTTACTTGCCCGAAGACGCCAGTGACGGGGCAACCGGGGATCGGGTTGCCCACTCTGAGCCCTCGCTGCGCCTGCAGCTATGCGTAACGACTGGAAAAGATCATCCCTACTTAGTACAAGAGTCGAAGGAAGGCAGGGGGTATGATCGGGGCCGTTTAGGGGAATAAAGTCGGTTCTGCCTCTGAAGTCGTTCATATCAACAGATCTCCGTCACTATTTGCACCCTGCAGCTACATTTTGTTTTTTTTCTCTCTCTCTTTTGAATTCTACATTACTACCTATTACACTCATAATTCTTTTCTTTGAAATCACCCGTGGAAATTGGGTCTCGTTTTAGTCATAAGGGAAAAAACATTTAAAGACTGAAATTACTCTTGGTTTGTATCTTTCATCGTCAATATTTCCTGCTACGTCAATAATTTAGTACTTTCTGAACCGAGGCAATCTTTTTTTCACTTGTATCAATTTCTCTTGCTCAAGATGGAGGACTTGAATAATTCCGAATGTCCATGCTTGATCACGCTATTTAAACGGAGGACACAACCTTAGGTAGTCTACGTATTTC
Source organism: Acanthaster planci (assembly GCF_001949145.1). The sequence goes on from NW_019091375.1 coordinate 1,839,877, forward strand.
TCCAGAGGTAATTGCCCATTGTTCTGTGGATCCTGGGAGAAAGGAGTGCATATCATGAGACCTTTATCATGATGCCGCCATGTTTTTCTTGTTCCCTGTAGACCCATTGGTAATTGTGATACCACTCTGGAGGTTGAAAAAAAGGGAACAGGTTTTTTTTCCCTGTCAGCTGCAGCTTGGTTACTTGACATTGCTTTAAATGGTGGAAAAGCACAAAAGCAAGATGGCTTCCTGGGTCTGTAGCGGCTAGCAGGAATACGTGCATACATGAAGAACACGGCCACCTTTTAAAGTCAGCGTTTTGGTACGTGCCTTCCATATCTAGATCTCTTGCCGGAAAACGCTCTCCACAAGTTAACGCACATGGACTTGAAATGTACAGAATATGCATATACGAAAGACACCTTAAAGATGGCAACTATAATTATGTCGACTTCTGATTGTGGGCAAAATTATGTTTAATACACACACGCATTTATTAGTGATTCCAATGTCGGTTCAGTAAAATACGAAACGAAATTTACCTAAAAACCAAGATCTGAATCGACATATCATACGCATTTGATGTAGGCCTAAGGTAATGGTTTTTGCAAAACTTGAGAAGAGAACAAGGATTTGACCTGGCGGGTTCTTAATAGTTTCAAATGATGCCTGAACAGTGTAAGTTTCAGACCAAACAGAGATCATGTTTGGATAAATATAGAATCTTAATCCAGTCGAATATTTCGCTTCGCACCTGCTGACATGAATAAATAATGAGCAAACATGCGGTTGCTAAACAAACGAATATGAGACCCTATCTCCATAATTGGATTCTGTTCCCAAAGAAACAAGCTTGACCACACGGGGATGACGCGCACGCAGGCAGTGCTGACTCGATCGACACGAGCCCATCAGCACTGCCGAGTTTACGGCACCAATTACCCGACCATGATGCTCCATCGCGCTCGATTTCCGAGGGTTGGGACTCCGGGGGCCCGCCCTGAGCTCGTGTCCCCTGCCCACGGGCCCCGCCACTGATGTCTGATGAGGAGGCACGGCGCGCGTCCCTCTAATGGGAAACCGACGTCGGGAAATCGGAGCATGAGGACAATCGTATTATCTCCTCGCGCCAGCTCAGGAGACTGTCCCACCGGGACGGTCCCGCCAGGACGAGTGGGTTTCAGTGATTTACTGGAGAATCCATGATCGCACCGGATGAACTCAACGTAACACTTTGGTAAAGGGTCAGAGAAGGCAACAAACATCCGAACATTGGCCGAAAACAACCTTTGTTCCTGTCAGGTTTCTTTCTTGGTATTTTTGTCGTTCGCGGAAGTCCATTCTATGCACTGAGAGCTAGCCCTACGGTAGTTAGCGATTTATAGATTGACAGACTGCAGTGGAAATGGATTACAAATTAATGCCCAGTCGCCAGAGTGGAAATGGATGTTTCAAGTATTGAATACCGTGCTGCTAAAGTATAACCAAAACGATTGTCTTCTGTTAGTTTCTTTTGACTAACTAGCTATTTTGCGACGTAAAGAAATCTGGCAACGTCATTGATACTGTGCAAACAATTTCTGCTAATCGTTTGTAATGGTAATTTCTTCCAATTAGGTTCAAAACGAGCATCACAAATAAATGACGCCACAATGACGGTACTGTTTCGCATGTTACGCATTTGGTCCTCATTTCAATGTCTGGCGTCCTAGAGGCAGACTTAACTTGTTGTTCCCGTTTTCACATTCACCGTAATTGTCCTACATCATTCTATATATCATGTTCCATAGAGTACCGAAGTGAATACGTCACGCGCACAATTAGTGTGTAAAAGCCATTAGCGCGAGAACCAGCGCGTGAACCAACACGCGCGCGTACTCCATTCGTTTGCACCGCACTTTTGGTTCACAGTGACGTCACACTTCGGTACTCTATGTCAATGCCCGTTGAGAACTCCTCGTGGCTGTCTTGAACTACTGTGGTCTCACATTGTTCGATTTGTTTTTTTTCCATTTTCAGGCCAGTTTGCATTGTAGCTGACCGATTGCGCGTTATGAAATGGCATATTGTGTTTGCAGGCAAAGTGATGGTTTTCATCTTTGCTGTCATCCGTTGATTTTGAGGGATCGAAGACAGCAGCGTTAAATTGGTAAATGCCACAACCATTCCTGCTGAATTAGGTTTAGTCACGTTCAAAGCCCAGAACCTGCTATACTGGAGTAGTGCCAGAAATTTTACTTGTAATTTTAATCATAAACCGTCTTAGAGGATGCATAATTGCTGTAACTTCAGTGCATGTTAAAATTCAATAAGACGAGAGGGTTAGATTCACGCATGCGATTCATCATTTTATCTATACGCGAGGGCATGGCATGTCTACAGTGAGACATTCTTTGTAGTTTCTCATCTGGTATTGTAATATTTCTTTGTCTGTTCATTTCCCTACCATTGCATATGCAATTTTACATGGTACTAACATATCTCGTTTTTCCCTTTTTTTTGCTCACTGTGAGTACAGCTCGGACAGTAGCTGGCAATAACGGGCACGCACTAAGGGTGAATAAATCAAGGATCCCGTCTTACTCTGCCTCGGATGTCAGCATTAACTACAGAGGACAGTTCGTGGAAATAGACGTGCGCTCGGCGGTCATTATTTCCGATCGTTGTCGGGGTTAGCACACCTCTCCCCGTGCATATTAGGCGGTGACGTCCATTAGACGGGGAGACCTTCTCACAAGAAAACTCTACACGAAATCCAATTACGGGTTGGTTTTGGCCGTCATCTAAAACGCATCATCCTAGACCTCGTTTCATTAGACGTGACGCGTGCCTCAGCTTAGAGGCGGTAACAAGACCTCCGATGACGTTGGAGCATGGTGACCTCGAAGGACGACGAAAAGCAATGGTTACAGCATATATATATATAATCTGACGAGTTAGCTTTAGAGAAAAATGTCCAGAGATCAAGGCAAAGAAGATTTTTATCAAATTCGAACGAATAAGAATTTAAAAACCGTCTCTGCGACTGTAGCAGCACCAGCCCAATCGTAAAAGTGACAATGACAACCACAACGACAGGAACACAAAATGACACCAACAACAGTAGTAACACCAATAGCAGCAACAGCATCGCTAATTAACATCTACAACATTCACCGAAGCAACGGCCTCAACAGCATCAAGGGTACTAACGACAGCAACAGTGACAACTAAGGGCAACTACGACGACAACCAGAAGAGGCAACATAACAGCACCGCCATTAACAGCAATGACATTGACTGAAACATTAAACTACGCTGGCGACAGTTCAGATTTCCAGTAAACATGGAAGCTGACAGCCAAACCACCGCTCAGGTCGAACTTGGATTGAAACTCAAACATTATTTTAATGGGGAATAATCCTCTCCTCTTGAGATTCATTTCGTGATGTTAGCATTATTATTTTGATCCTCCAAATTAATCAAATAGTAGCACAAAATCAGTTGCAGAACCAATTTTTGAAGGGTATTCCGTTATCAAATTCGTGACTACGATATTGATGCTGAGCCTCAAGTTGACCTAGCTCAGCCTGGATGTAATTGCAAATTCATAATTCTTTGATTTTTGAGCAAATGAATTGGGTTTGTATTGTTGGTGTGATTTATTTCATAAGACAGGTGTATTATTTTGCGTCTACATTTTCCTTGTTTTTCTGTCTTTTCGCTTTCTTTTTCTAAGCTTGTAGTGCGGGAGTGCAGATAATAACTGTTGTTTCATTTAAATTGAACAGATTTCATTTTGTCTTAAAAAAGAGGCTTTTCTTTAACTTGATTTGTTTGTTTGCTTTTTTGATAAGCTGTGCTGTGACTTTCCTCCTAATTTCTGTTTTTGGTTTAAGTTTACATTATCTATTAAATTTAAGGCAAAATGACTGTGTGCCCGGACATGAAAATTAAGAGTTCTGTACATTTGAATAAAAATGACCCGAAGGACTTGAAAAATACCAGGAACGGCAACACAAAACATCAAGTGGTCCAACCTTGCAACCTTGTCCAACGCATACAAACTTAACTTAACCTAGCCTAAATCAACCCACATCTATCCAGTGCAAGCTCAGCCTAGGCAAGTCTGGCTAAAAACAGCAAAAGCAAACCGATTCACACCTAACACAATCCAGCCCAACGCAAGACAGCGGAACACAGCACCGCACAGCAACACGACACGACACAACAACACAACTCAACACAGCACGACACGACACGAAGCGACACAACACAACACGACACGATGCAACAACACAACCTAACACAACACAGCACGACACGAAACAACATGACACAACAACACAACTCTACACTTCACAACACAGCCCAAGACATGACACGACACAACACGACACAACAACACAGCTCAACACAACACAACACAACACAACACAACACAACACAACACGACACAACGCAACATGATACATCAACACAACTCAACAGAACACAACACAGCACAACACGACACAACAACACAACACAGCAACGCAACACATCACAGCGGAGCACAGCACAACACCACGATACGATATAACAAAACCGACAAAACACAATCAGCACAAGGCAAACTTCACTCGACCCACGTACCCCAAGCCAAAAATCCGCTAACCCAACTCAACCCTACTCAAACCAAAACTTGAGTTGGCTACGTTCGAATGTACATCGCAGAGTGACGGTGCGGAATTCAATACACGTAGCAGGGCGTAAGCCGATCGACATCGCCACACTTCGCAAACCCTGTACACGTATATCGGTGCTGTTCCTCAAGTTGCGGTTTATTTCGAAAACAGATCCTGTCAACCGCATACACCAGAAGGTGTGATGACACGCCTTATACCATACCTAACGTCTTGTCAAGGGGTGACAGAGGAAGAAATTTTCTACTCTTGTGTGTGTGTTTTCTTTTTTGCAATATTCAATACAGTCACCAAGCTACTTTAATTCACCAAAGACGCAATTGAGAGCTGAACGGGCTACATGTTTGTCATGCTGCCTTGAATAAACATGTCCCGTTTTGGGGTAGATTTGTGTGACGTCAATGAGGCGTGGGCTATTTGGAGTTGCATAAGGTATGGGGGCTAAACCCCTGCATGTATCTGTTTTCCCCTATTGCGAAATTATACGCAAATAGACGTGATCTAGAAGCCACCATTTGAATGTAGGTTTATATGTGCCAACGCAGGCAAGTTGAATAGAATAAAAAAGAAAAGAAAAAAAAAACTATGAAAATTGGCGAAGTTACTTCTCCTGGAAATTCTAACATTTTAAAACTTCACCGTGTTCGCCACGGAGGTGTCTGGATAACGTATCCAAATGACTGTAGCCGTGAATCCTTGCTGGTTGTAATGATTTGAAGAGGGGTGCGTCCTTGAGGAAAAACACACTTTTCTTCACTTGATCAACAGCTGCCTAAGCAAGGTACAGCGAAGAAAATTTTTGGAAAGTGTTTTTCAAAACAGTGGCCACTTCCATCTGCATAGGCAAGTATCAACCACGACAAAATGCTGCTAACACAAGTTTCAAAAGTGTAAACTACAGACATCATTTCTTGCAAATCTTTCAACTACAACTGTTGCCTCCATTTTGGTTCCAATTTGGCTTGTGTTCACTGGAAGCGAGTTGTATTGTTTTCTGAACGCTTTTGTCTGAATTTAACTTGTCTTAGCCTGCCACACACTTAGCTTATACATTTGGCCCTAAGTTCTCGGAATCGATGTTACTTTTTGGTCTTTAAAAAGTTACTCATAAAAAGGTCAATAGTGCTGGTGAAACAAGCATAGTTTCTTGTACAGGCGCAAAAGACCGAAGAAGAACGCTGCGAGATGTGTAAACCTGTGCATAATCACGCTACCGTACATTTCACCACATCCGTATAGAGTTGGATGCACCCTGCGAAGACACCCAAACACATTACCATCTTTAACCTCTTTCTCTCCCTTGTATCTAAAATCTGGGCCATAGGCTGGGCATGAGATGTGATTGATCTCGTGCTCTTGATTAAGAGTCCCAATTTTCATGTTACCAGAATCACAACTACTAGGAAAAAGAAAGAAAGTCTACACAGCACTAACGAGGTGCGCGCGGAGACGCACCGGCGGTACAACCGCTGCCGAAGTGTGAGGAGATCTTGCGGCAGACGTGACGACTTTGGCACGTGACGACTTCCTCCCGACAAAACAGCGTAGCCCTTGAGACCCCGACACCGCCACGGCCCTTGATTATTTTGTCACATTCTGCCGCTATTAACATTTTAAACGGGAATTCAAAATCAGGAAGAGTTCCCCAAAGCCGTAGGCAAACTAGTTCTCTCCCCGGCTTGCATGCAAACGGCGGGAGGGGACAGAGCTCCGTCGGCGGAGCGAACCCCGCTCAAGATTGACCCCGGTCTGTATACCGTTCCCCCCTCCACCTCAACCTCACCTCCAAGAGGATCGGTTTACTCTGCCTGATTAGGGCTTGTCTTGGCAAATTTGAAAGCGATGAGATTACTTCGCACGGGCTGATCGGAAAGCTGGCAATGGTGTTCACAAAGCAAATAAATAATTCAATAATGCATACTATTACGTAGCTAAAATTGTACGAGAAAGTACACGGCTCTAAACCTTTATATCTTGGACGAGATAAACCTCAAGGGGCCGTACTGTGTTTTCTGTCATTTTAACCATTGTTTGGGGTTTTGTGTATTTTTTAGAAGGGAGCACATTGTATCAACACAAACACCTGTGACGTTTAACTTTTCCCTTTTCCCTCTTTCTGTTTTTAGCGCTTAAAGTGATTATTTTATTTTTGTCTGCTCTCTATGTTTTGTGAAACCAGCAGCAGCGTTGACTGAAATCGACCCTCATTCGATCTGTGGCAAAACTACAAATCAACACGAATTCATCCTCCATGCTATATATGTCTGCAGTATTTGCATTCAAACAACAAGGACGACAACATGAACGATAATAAACCGCAGCAACATAAAACAACAACATATAACAACAACAACATAGACAACAACAGACAACGACAACAACAACAACAGATAACAACAACAATAACAACAACAGACAGCAACATATTGTAACATCAGCAACAGCAATAACGGATGGGGGCAGTTGGCGGCAATCAACAGCAGCCGAGCGGAACCGACAGTAACCAACAGTATCGATGTTAGTACTAACAACGACAACCCAGAGCAACACTTACAACCGAAGCCAGACAAGAAGAGTGTTGGTAATTAAACTAACGGCGTCTTCGGGGCACCAGTCTCAAAACCGTTATCGTTGGTTGAAATTTGTCTGTAGTAACCTAAGGAAAATAGCGAAAAAGTTCACAGAAGAAATTACATATGCTTGAAAAAAGGCTACATCTAAAATGGTGCGGAACCACAAGGTCACTTTTTTATGATCTTCGGTTACTTCTGTTTGAGAGGAGTATTACTTCAGTCGTGGAAGGTAGTCCCTTCTCCAAAATAATGAATGGTTGAGTTAAGAAAACCTTTGTCAGCAGAAATATCAGCCCATCCCTTGCCAATATCTTTGGGCAGGATAATGGAAAAAAGTAAAAAGCACAATGACAAATAACGGGCACACTACTTTACAAATACATTAGACGATATCTGTTAGTTCGAACCCGATTGAAACAACTTCAGTACATTTACTTTGGAAGAACATGAAGCATCGGTCCTGCTTTAATAAAGGGTGCACGTATTTTTTTCTGTCACAATCATTGGAAATACACCTTAATGTTTCAATTAACCTTATTTTCGATTTGCTATTTTAGTCGGTATTTTGTAGCCTCCATGGTTTTGTGAATAAAACTGTGAAGTCACCCAAGGTAATGAACCTCAATGTTGCACTGATTTAGGCACAGATATAAAAAATACGATTTTTTAGTTTGTTATTGTGATTTTTCCATTTTTCGTCACTTTGTTGTTGTATAGGTACACAGAATTATGCCAGAGAGTAACTTTTCTCAGAAATGTTTGAAAGGAAAAGATCTGGGGTTTAAAATGTGAACATGGAAACACGTAAAACAAACAGTGTCTTCCTAGATTTACATCACAGACTAGTTTTGAAAAGCTTGGACAATTTTCAATGTTCAAAAAAGTGTATACGGATTTGAAACAGTTTTCATGTATAAGAGGATGCGCAAATATAAAGATGCACAAAAAGTGAGTCCACGAAAAATGTGTACGTTTCTTTAATATTGTGCCCATTTCACTTCAAATTGAGGGTTAGTGGCGTGGTCACAATTCCTCACGAAAGAGACATTTTAATAGACAAAAATAGAATGGCAGGCCTTGCCGCTTTTACTTTCTTCTCCTCCCCGAAGTGTGTAAAAATACCAAAATCCAGCCTGGATTCACACCTTTGAAAGGCCGTGCAGATTACGTTAAAAAAACTGCAACTTTGGCCACTTAACGAACCCCCCCCCTCCGACAAAATGGTTCTGCATCGGGCCTTCCATGTTAGTGTGAATAGTCGATTAAAGCTAACATTTTCAATGACTCTGTCATATGCAAAAGCACTGTACGTGATCTTTTCACACTCTTCGAAAACCTGAAAGCAAGGCCATGTCCGTGTCTCGAAGGACTTCATTTTTGGTGTGTACTCGGATCAAGTCTTAAATTTCACGATGCTGGCATTTCATGTGCCCATTGCGCAGTCTCCAGCACGTGATTACGCTGCTGGTTGTTGGCCTTAACGTTAAGGCTAATGCAGTCCAGTCAGACTTAAGTACAGTAACCAAATGTTAGTTCAAACAATGTATCAGCTGTCCGCGGCACAAGAAACATTTTTTCCTTATCTGCATCTGAATCTCTTCGTTTATATAAGCAACTGGCGGCTATCGTTAACCCTAACAGTCCTAAATCCTCCAATTTTAATATGATTTTGCACACGCCCTAGGGAGTTAGGGTTAATAAGTAATTTAACGTCTGCACGTTAAGACATTATTAAGTTACCTTATATATATATTTAAAAATTAACATGTCTGCTACAACGCAGTGTGTGAGGATATTGAAGGCCTGAGTACCGTAGTTGGAGATGAAACTTGGATCAAAACCACTGACGTCACTTCATCAGAACATGTTAGGACTCACTTTCCTTACCTCCTGTGTTTGAATGGGGGGTGCCATTAGAATTCCCTTGAAGGTATATAATAATGTAATAACATAACCAACAAAGGTTTTCGCAGGGTTAAAAGGCAAAACCACACTGGTGAAAACAAAACAAATATGCTTTCAGATATTTTGGCAGAGTGTGATAATTGTACACATCAGCTTTTCTCTAAAACCGCGTATTTTTCCCGACATTTTCATGTACATTGACGTTTTCCGTGTTTTTAATGTTTTGTTATCAGTGATCTTGTAGCGCAAACTGCCTTCATTGAGGGATTTCAGGATATTTCGTAGTCTTTAATAATTGAAGAATATGTTCCTGTCCCATTTAGGACGAAAATAGATGCTTGAATATAAGACATTAGCCTAAAGTATGTGCAAAATGGCAGCCCAGCCCACTGAAAAAAATGGTTCCGCCTACGCAATTAATTGGTCTATCTAAATGGAAAGAAAAAGAAATACATCTTGCGCTGACGCTACATTCACGCATTCATTCACGTGTAAAATCGCTGTGAAATTGTTGTCATCTATCACCGGCCCTTGGCGCGCGACGCAATGTGCTAATTTCGCAAAAGGTGACTCGCATTGGTGGAGAAGAAAGGCGCCAAAACGACCCCAGTGCCAGAGGTGTTGAATAGTTAATGCGCCGTTGGTACGTAATATACGTCGGCGGCGCACATGGGTGCGTGACGAGCGCTGTTCTGATCCGCCCCGCCGCCGTATAAAAGTTGGCGCATCCCCACAATTTGGGCCAGAGAGGGGGATAATTTAGACAGTTCCAAAAGGCTGCAGTCGTCTTTTGTTCTTTCTTCGCTCATTTGAAAAAGAAGGAAGCCAGCGGAAGCTAAAGTGTGTAACTTGAACGAGGAGACGCTGACATTCCGAGGTATGTTTGACTTTTGTTCCCTATTGTTTTGGTGATTTCCTCTCATTCCTTTTAAAATGTACATTCCCAGTGTTGTTTTGTTTCTATTCATTGACAGAAGTTGCAGAGGTAAATTTCTAAACCACGATTCATGTTAGTGAAACATAAAAAAGCTGCCAGCGGTTGAAAGGAATGTTACTGAACCGGCTGATATTTATAAGAAAGCTGTACCTACTGGAAAACATTTTGCCAGCTCTTTGGAAAGCTCAACTAAGCGAATAGACGAAATTCGGCGGGCTCAACATTTGGAGAGGCGCGTTGTTTTCAGTTCTAACAATAATAGTAGTAACAATACCGAAGATTTATAACGCGCTGGTATCCGCCAACATGACGCTCAGGGCGCAATATGAATATAAATCAAGTAAAATTCACCAGAAATAATGTAACGGTGGTTGAACAAGTGCAGGTTTTAAGAGAAACCTCAAAGTTGGCGATGGAGGAAATAGTCGGAATATCTGAAGGGAGTTTGTTACATAGACGTGGGCCCGTAGGAGAGAAGGATCCCCCCGGGATTTATGTGTATTGGGGACGGCAAGCAGGGAAGCATTAGATCATCTCAAACGCCTGCAGGGTCGGTAATGAGCCGGTAAATCAATGTTGTTTGTTGGAGCAGAACTTTGAAGGGCATGAAAAACGCGTACAGTAATTTTGTGTGTTTTTATATTTCTAAGCACGAGCGATGAATTAATGAACTTTAGCTGCCTTAGTTTTCATGTTTTCTTCGATATTGAGTCATTAGCCCTGTACACCAATACCCTCGTGACAGCGAAAACAGAAAGACCAGACAGGTCATTCTTGCCATCACATTTCCCTGAAAGAAAGACACCCTTCACTAAACAGGCGCATCAGTAAAACTTAGCAACATTTTTGCAGCATATGTAAGTGGATTTTATTTTTCTTTTCCTAAACTGGGCTATTGAATAGATCTGTGTTCTTCTCACCATTTACACATCTGTCAAGCTTTGCTATAGTCCCCTTTCTATCAATTTACTGTTCTCTCTGATCAAGATGACACATATTCCATCAATAACGACAGCTTTTCAACACAGAAATCAATTGATACTGATATAAAGTTTTGGTGCCCAGAAGAAAAAACACAGTCTTCGCCCGGTAATATACCTTTGCGTACTTTAATGGAGGCGCAGAAGCAGGAATTGTAACTTAACAGACACGACGGGAAAAAAATAAGCAGAGAATCAGCAATAACAATGGACATGGAAAAACATTTTGTCTGGGAATCTTTGCCCCCCCGCAAATATTTCCTTATTTCCCCAAATATTTCCTTATATTTTCTCCATATAATGTGATTAAAACCTACTTAGTTTTGGCCTTGTTTAAATAAAGGGTCCCCCGGCCGTTCATTTGTTGTGAAGAGTTCCCAGTTCCTCATGGAACAGGTTCTGTCGACACAATTTATTAATGAGACATTAGAACTTTCTCTCATCATGGCAATTTTCCGGTTCAGATGCTGGTTTAAAAATTGTGGTTAGAGGTTCCAATAATGCCGCCAAAAATCGTTCCTGAAAAGTTCCTTGTTTGTGTCAGCGTATTACATATCCAGCTTAAAAAGAAAGTGACGCTTTCAAAATTTGTCAATATGTTTGCTTAGGGCAGTTGTCAAGAGTGGACGTAATGCTGGTTTCCCCGTATATTTCATTCATTGCTTTTCTCTTTGAAAATGTTTCATATTTTGAGGGCTGGTGGTGTGTAATATTTGGGAAAAAAGTAACTTTTGAAGGTGAGAACTTCATCTTTGATCCCCGCGGAATAATCACCTTGATCAATTCCTTAGCGCTGCTCATAAAAATGGTGACACACAAACGCTGAATAATTATTGGACATTGACCATTTTGCCTTTAATTTTCAAATGAATATTGCGACCGTCTCCCCTGGGTGCCAGAGTAGTACCCTGAAATTCACTTCATGTTCTGGTCTTGCAAATTTCGCATGCACTGGGGATTCATCCAACAGAACAACACCGTCCTTCTAGTTGCAAATGGATTAAAAGTTATTGGTATCTGTGGTAATGCTTGTGCGTTCTTTCCCGGGCAAGAGGTAAATTTCCAATTTGAATGTAAATGTGATGCAGTTTAATTTGGCCGTAAATGTCATGCTTTTGCAATTGTGACTCTTCTTTTTCTCGTGAGGTCGGGAATCGAATATACATTTCAGCCTCTCTGACTAAAATATACATGACTTATAACACAAAGTGACATTTCTGCTCGAGTCAAAAACGCCCATACATATTTATGTCACGAAATGTTTTCGTCAACGAGATACAAGACGTTTCAAACTAATGAGGAGATTATGGTTTGAATTGCCTGTTTTAATTTCATTTTGGATTTCAATTAAAATGTGGCCTGCAGCACTTCTGAAATTTACATCCTGACCGATTTAATTTGATTACCTTTATTTGGTTTTTAATGTTTTTTTTCTGAGTGACAGAAATTAGTTGACATTTTATAAGGTGTGGGGTTAATTAATCTAGTCTGCCCAGAGCTGTTAAAGAGTTAAGTCGATTGTTGTAAGCTGTTATGTCGTTTATTTCTTTTTCCCTTCAGTTTTCGGACAGTCTTATCAAATGTGCAGACAAAAATGCATAGGGAAATCCATCACACAGTAGCAGAGAATGTGGAAACAGTAATTCTGCACTTGCAGATATTTTAAGAAAGACATTTCAGCACAATGGTAAAAGGCTAGTGCATAAGAGCTCCTTGTAGCGGTCAGACCTCCTTGGACACGCATCCACTTACACGCGTGGCAGTGGTGGAATAAGACAAGAAATCCGCTGAGGAGATTGGCACTTGAGGCGAAACCTAAAGCCAGCGTTACGTTAATGAGGGGAAGTCGTTAGAATATTAAACAAGAATTAGGGCCAATGAATAGAAATACGGCTGACAGATGGAAGGAAACCCAAAGCAGAGTTTGGTTTCGACACTTTTGGAGACGCTTTTGCGGAACATGAGGGACATGTGGCATTGGCGTGTGGAATGATAAAAGTCTCTTTTTTTTAATTTGTCGAATGGTAAGATTTAAATTGTCAATATTTAATGTATGTATGAACTACAATTAATGGTCACAGTTCCTCCGTGTGGATTATATTTCACTCTGTTTCCACAGGACATGCAGAGAAAGATAGCAACAAAGCTTACAGAAACGCACGGTCTGCTCACATTTTTTCTGCACGTCGCTACTGTGAAATATTGCATTGGGAACGGAAACGCTCGAGCTACTTAGCAATAATTTGGCCGCGCGAACCATCTCACTGTGAAACGATGCTTGTCAGCACGAAAAATCGTGGGAACTGAACCAAGCAGAATCATTACTCCCTATTACCGTTAAAGGGTCATTGTAATGAGTTTTTTCTTACGGAAACCACTTTTTGTGCACCTTTTAACTCTTCTTCAATGTATGAAAACTGTTTGAAGCATTTTGGAATTAAAGTGAAATGTAAACTTTTTTTTTTGGTTTTGTTTTTGGTTTTTTTGATAATCCACATTGACCAAGATTTCCCAGACAAGTGAGAGCGCTGTTAGTGCGATGTCCGTCAAGGAAGGCACTGTTCAGTTCGCATGTTTTATGTTCAAATTTTGAACCCCAAATCTACGCTTTGAAAATATTCCTAACGAAAGGTTGCTCGCTGGCTTATTGCCATATATATTTCCATAAACAAATAATTTGCCAAAAGAAATGAAAATCCTCCACAGAACAGTATAAAAGCATTAGCATTGGTTCGAGCACAAATCAGTGGGATATTGATGCTGATTACATCTCAATTTTGCTCATGAATATGCAAATTCTGATTTTCATAAAGAACCTTAAAAATAAATAAAAAAAATAACTTTAAAATAATGATAAAAATGGCAAGACAAAAAAATGAAAATAAGATGAACAGAATCACAAAGGTGCATTTCTTAGGATAATGACATTGTCCCTTTGGTTTTGACATGGTCCCTTGTATGACTTGCATCAATCCAACTCGCGAGAAGTCTCACTTCACGTCCAACCTGGACCTTGTGGCCCATGGAGATGATGGCGTTGCCCCCTCTCACACTTCTTACAAATTCAATCTGAGATTGGCAGTATATGGAACCATCGATATTTGGGCCTCATCAACGCCTTCGCCGTCTTGTATTGGAGGCGATGAGATCCTGAATAGTTCTAAAATATAATAATTTCATTCTGACATGTTATAATTAAGGAATGAAGATGACGCGATGAAGGAAATTAAAGACTGTCATTTCTGTACCCAGAAGTTTAATTCCAAATCTCGGATAGAAAATTCATACATCTTTATCGACAAAATGAAAAGCAGTTCTCCAAAGTGACATCCCATCTGTAACTATAGCGGGATAGCAAGGCTCTTCCCCTTTTTGTATTGAGTATTGTTCAATAAATAAACTGGATTTGCCATCTTGTGAAAGAAGGCAGTCTTGCGTTCCGCTCCCGTCCACGAACATAGGCAGTCGATATTCTTCGATGACATGCACTTAATCCAATGAGCCCGTGATCTAAGTAAAATATGCCTGTTTTATTCTAAAATCTTTACAACAAGTGATTTCTTTATAACAGTTCACAACATGGCTGTCAGAAAAATAAAGAAACAATGCTATCTAAATTTAACGCCCTATTTTACTTAATATCCATTTCACTCAATCTGGATAGAAGCCAACGCCTCGTGGACACCAGTAATGAAGAATATACTTCAGTGGCATCTAATACGTACAGCTCCCAGCGATGTGTAATCTGTGATATCAGATTTATCGTTCCCATTCTGTTTTTGCGCGATTAACCTTTCGACGTGCCACGAATCTTGGCTTCACACCCCAAAAACCAGCCAAATCTGGTCTTCCGTAATCGACAGAATTCATCAAAATAGGTTGTTGATTGTATTTTTGTTTCTCATGGTTCTCGAGACGGTAAAACACCGCTCCCGGAATTAATTTCTGAGGTACATATTATTGGATTTTAGGGTGATTGTAAAAATTAAATCCCCATTACTCAGGCTATGATGAACGCTCTTATTTGCACAGGACCCATTTATGGAGGGGGGCTTCTTTTAACCGATTGGTCTGATGACAATTCCGTAAAACAGGTAGCAGCATACCACGTGCGGATGGGAGTCATTTTGACACGGACTGCCGCGGCTGATGCAACGGTTCATCAAAGAGGACCCGTATATTTGACTTGTGAGTGGTTCATGCTGATGACGGAAAGAACCATTTAAAAACGTTCAATAAAAATAATAACGTCAAGAAAACATGAAACATCCAGTTTTGTAAATCCACCGGTGGACCAGACACCTCTTGAGATAACGAGGCCCTCATCGATACCCTCACTTCGGTCCAATGAAGCTTGCCATCTTTACTAAGAGGAGGTTTGCGGGTATTCCACGTAGACTAATTCTCTTTTATCAAAGTGGTTGTTAAGTTAAGACGATCAAGCTAAGTCTTGATACCTACTTAAGTCCTCCTAAATCCTTCAAAATGCTCCTCGGGTACACCTCAGCCCCCCTCAAGGCGGTAGAAGGCCAGACCAGTTTCCCCTTCTCTCGAAAACAGCAGAAACACTGGTTCAGTACTGTTTGTTAATTTAAAGGTAAAGTTAAATTGTTGCTCGTTTCACAACCCACAAATCGTCCAAACGTGCACGGAAGCTCTGCGAAGTTAACGAATGCATCAAGGATATGGAGTTACATTTTTGGAAGTTGGAGGAACACCTTGTTTAATACAGCTGTGGCTGGTCTGGGGACCACCCCAGTGCCTAAATTCAGGACCAGACTGTGGAAGTTAAAGAGTAGGACAGAATGGAACAGACTGATCCATCAAGCCCCTCCCCGTTGTGTTCTGACCAATCACATAACCCGTGATTTATGTCCGGCGTGCACGCGCGTATGATGCGCGCGGCTGGAACACGCAGTGTGGCATCGGAGAAAACGTGCGCGGTGGGCTGGCCTTACTGAATCGGTCAATGTCCATTGGGTGATGGAAATAAAATATACAGAAGGTGAGAAAAAGGAAAAACTCCACCTCTTTCCGCTCTTAATAAGCCTTTTGCGAGTTAAATTTGAAAAAAAAAAAACATCTGCCACACCGAATATCTTATTGCACATTAACAAAACAATTTGAATTCCCCAATTAAAAGACCCTGTTGCTATGCCTAGTGATTTGGGGTAAGCTTTTCATAGCGACCACAATCTCTGGAATGGACTGGTTCCTTTGTGCCCTTCTTATCCATTGGAAAAAGTGTATTGTTGCAAGACGTCTCTTAAGTAACTAAGCAAAAGCTTGCCCAGATTCACGAGGTACGGCCTGTAGCCTCTGTGTTTTTAGTATGGAGAATTCATATTGTCATGTTCACATGAATACCAAATTATATTTAACTGGCAAAAGGCTTTCCAGTGTAGACTTCGGCCTTAAGGAGCGAGTTTCATTGCACATTGGTAAGAGCTTGTATAGAGAAATTTCCCGATTTTTCATGTGAAAATTAGCTAAAGTCCTTGACGTTATTTTTGCTTATCGCTGTCAAAAATTGACACAGTTCCTGAGAAAAGTATGTCTACATTAATGTAATCAAAGCGACAAAGAGACATTACTTTGCAAGGTTTGAAAGGCTTAATCTCAAGGAAAATGTGCATGGGGGAATCTGTCTTGGTTCTATAAGGGTCAACTGTGCGTAGATTACCCGTCTGTTTCCCTTTATAAAAACATTAATGTCTCTGAGAATGTCCATGACGGGTAATGGTCGACATTCAGTAAAAACGAAGGCTCAATGCAAAGCCAATAACACAACGTTGGCGGTACGCCACCGTTTTCTGTAAAAAAAAAAAAGATTTAAAAAAGGAAATAAATAAGAAACGACGCGCCGGACAATGCAATCACTGTTACACTGCGCCCATTGTGGGAAGAAAAAAACTTAATTTCACATGCTTTTAAGCTTGTAGCTGCTGATAATTACGCCGAAACGCCATTAAGGAACAAGCGAAGTGCAATTCTAACGCTCGACTCCCCTGTTCCTTCTTATTTAATCACAGCCCCGCTTCTTCCCGTGCCAGCATTAAGGTCCATCACCAATCAAAGCGGTTTTGAACGTGGCAAAACGCTGCCTCGAAATAATTCAAAATCCCCGTCTTGCCTTTTATCTCATGTTATCGCGTGGAAAATTCAAAGCTCTGAAAATATAATAATCGGATAACCTGGCTGCAGGAATGATATCACCCCTTCAAACATAAACTTGACTAGTGTTGGAAAACTTAGTTTGTCAGCGGGAGACTTATGGAAGAAAATCAGGACAAGACTTCCTTCCTTCCCTTTGAGCCAAAACAAAATCACGCTGGTAAAAGTGCCAGCATATCAACGCTTTTGCCATCTGTGTTTAACATGAATCAATTAATCACGCAGAACATGGATTAGAGGGGGTATCTTACAGCTGTGCGTTTTCATGGTAAAATAATGAAGCGTGGACAAATACACCTTTTCATTTCATTTTGAGCCGATTGTGCGCGAGTCACTTAAAGAAGCTCCACGTTGTTTTCTGTGTTTGCTCGTTTTTGTAAATCAAAAACCTTCTTGGTCCCGAAAAATAAGATTTCCACGCAAGCGAAAAAAAATTATAAGATACTTCTTTACGTCCAAAATTACAGTTCCAGCAGAGAGTTATTAAAACCATTGCCTCCAATTGGTTATTTCCTTCTAGGAATGACTCATTGCTGAATTTCCGATCAGGTAGGATTTACTGCACAATGCTCCAACCATCTGGGCTGTTTCTTAGTTCAAATAACAAATTTTGTGTTACTTGGTTAACGGAACAACTGTTTCAGACTAGCACTATTTTGCTGTGAAGGAGACAGAACCACTATAATGCTATGGTATGTAACAGCCACAAAATGCGCTCTGTAAGATTAACAAGAATTATCTTCGTGAAAATGCAAGCCCCGCAGGGTTGACGTACGTAACACTTAGTAATTGTATTTTTTACAAACCGTGACACCGAGTGAAAAACGATTTTATGTGAAATACAGGAAAATACGGCAGCAACATTTCTGATACAAAATATGGTATAAACGAATCGTGAACGTCGGTTGCTTTTTGTCTCAACTTGTAAACAACTGAACTTGGCTGTAACCAGATCTGTTGAAAGATTTTTTCTCCGTCTGGAAGATAAATGACACCATTTGACAGCTGTGCAAAACTTCCAAAACCAGTTTATCTGTTTTTCCCATTACGCCCACCGTTGGAGAACGTCATACACTGTTATTTCCCAGAAGGAAATCCGCATGGCAGCTCGAACATTCTCCATGGAACGACTGGATGCCAAATATTGCCTCTCCTTTACTCATCAAGCTATTTAAAACTTATGACTTTGCGCTTCATCAAAGAAATTAAAGATAAAAAGCATTCTCTTATGCCCAAGAATATGTCATCCTTTTCCCCCAAAGGTTTCTATTCACAAGGAGCGTGGGTGATACTGCAACCTGTGAAGAATGATACATCACACAGCAAAAATCTGGCACATTGCCGAACTTGAAAAAGCATCAAAGAATGCTCGAAGCTCTTTTTCCCTAGGGGATCACTGATCTCGGGCATTCTGCTTGGATGAGCACCGCTACGTGATTCCTTAAGGAACCGTCGTCCTCTTTTGCAAACAGGATTTGTCAGGCTCGAAAATAAATCTAGGGAATTTAAAATTTGAATCACAATATTGATTGCTGCAGAGCTTCGGAGTTCTTTGGTATAGCCATTCATGGAAAATGTATAAGACATTTACCGACCGACTCACCGAACGTCTGACCCACCTACCGACAAGCGCAGGCTGGCGCTTGACTGAACCAGCCCACTCGACCCAACTGACAAAAGATCACAAAAGACGTCACCACTTTTTTAAAAAAATCATCTTCAACTGTGTGCGTTGTGTTCTTAGCTCAAGGATCTCACAATGACCTGTTTGTGTTTTGCACCTTTTGGGTGGGGTGCGGGTAATTGTCCCAATTTCTCAAAGATTCGCAGCGTTCCTGTAGAAAGATCGAACCGGGAATAAACATTCTTAAAGAGCGACCACGTCGTGATGTATATAAGCGAGGCACGTTCCCTCAACTCTTTCTCCGTCCGCAGGGAATCGAAGAGCGGAGCGGCTTTTCGGCTGCGCGCGCGCGCCGACGACATGCGGTGTCAAAATTCTCCATTATACGAGAGGGAAACTCACCGGCCACGTATGAACACAGTGTCGAGTTGCAGCCCTGGGGGAGAGGTTGGGGCTTATTGTTTTTAGCACCTCGTGGTGCGGCCGCTGGGACCCTGAAGAAATTATCTGCGTCACCAGATAGCATCCAAAAAAGGATTTCCCATGCACTTGGGGTCCCTCAATTGACCAGAGGTATAGGTTCGCGCGTTGCTCCATCGCGCACACGCCATTGTGGCAATTTTTGATGTTTCTTATTGAACCACTGCGTTAAGCCTGCGTGCAAGCGCATTTAATGTGCCATTTAGCAGGCTAGTTTTCGCAGAAAGGTGAGGTTTCTGAAATGCCCCCGCCTTTCCTCACGGCGAGGCAAGCGCTATGTAATTCCGATATAATTATACGGTTTGTCAGATTGAGTAACACGCCCCTGTCTCCTGTTAAATAGACTCCAAGGGCTAATGTTATGATGAGCATAATTTACACTCGCCAAGAGCAGGACATGACACAACCAAACACAGAAAAGCTGTTTCGTGTTTATCCAACTTAACACTTCCGAGAGGGTTAATGTGATAGAAGCGCTGATGAAAATGGCTCTGGTTTCGCAAGAGAGTCTGATTACCACAAAAAGGAATCCAGCCAGCCAAGCTCCCCACACTTTTTAATGACCAATTACCATGCAGGATGTTTAAGAAACGGGCACTGGGGAAACCACAGATGAACATTACTTGCAGCTGAGGAGGCGTGAATTATCGATGAGGCCGGCGTGTAACATGAACGCTGCAACACCGCCGCGTTGGTTAGTGCCGCGAGACACTCATGAATTGTTAAAGTCAAATAAATTTGGCGGGGCTGAGGTGGGCTGCCCTGTAGTGGGCGGGGTTTGAGGGACGGTGTTTATTAACCGTAGCTTGTTCTGACTCTTTCATTCTACTCTGAAAACTTGAAAGATAATACGTTTGAAATGAGGAAGGAAGGTTTCATAATATGGGCGACTCAAAATAGTGCGCCTCCAAGAGTTTACAACGCCCTATTGTGAATCGCTCGTATCCTGTATTTATTTTCTATTCCTTGCCTGATTACATTTTTAGGAAGAGATAAATTCAAAATAAAAATACGGATTTGTCATTTTTTTACAACTGAAACAAATATGAAAATCATTTATTCTCACAGTTACCTCTTTCCCCCAGGCTGTCAATGTTGCGTAACATGTCTTAGAGTTGAATTTAGCTCCGTGTAATTGTGTTCTTGGAGGGAATCGGATAGTATTTCTGAGGAAGCCTTTCCATCAGTACCCAATACTGTCAATAAGGGAATGGTCAAGCGGTAATTACCATTCAGAGTTGAAATTCTTTGTTGGGATGGCCCTCGACGCGAGAACAAAGTTTCACCTAAACCCCCCCTTTGCAAATGTAAGACTTGCTCCGGAAGTGGTACAACAAATGATACGGCAAACTGTACAAAGTAATTGTGGATCAAGGCAAGTGTTTGCCCTGGGAGGTTTTCTTGTATGCTTCCAGATTGCCTCGTTCCAAGAGGTGATTCCTGAAAGTTAGTTTTCAATTTGGGGCAGCAAATGAGACCAAAAGGAGTCTGGCATCCGCTGAATTGATCATGACAGAATGCAGCTTTAGGACCAGTGTTGACCAAGCCAGTAATTTGGGTTAACTAAACAAGGCCCACGTTGGGAACCACCATTGCTGGTAAGAAAAAAAGCTGGGTACTATTGGCGGTAAGAGTGAATTGCTAGAAGAAACCGTGACTTTATAGCGAGAGCTAACAGTCATGAAGAGATATAATAACAGTACTGCAATTACAACCTTGACAGACTTCAGCAACAACATAGTTACTATCTGGAGCTAAACCATCAATTAAACGGTGACAAAATCCTTAGAAACGTAGTCTTTGTTATCTTCAGTTAGATTTCAGTTAGCTGTCTGTCAAATATTCACTAAAACGTACCAGCCATAACCTCTGAAACGCAACAACTAGTCCAGTGGTGCCTAACGCCATCAACTTTAACGATGACAACAAAGATGCCGACAGAAAAAAAAAACCAAAATTGGCCTGAAAGGAACCGAGACAGCATCGAAAACCTTCGTAGGAAATATGCTAATCGGCGCACATTTACTTTTGCTCCTCTAAATTTCACCAGTAAAGAACGATAATGTTGATCTTTGAATCTTTGAAGTGACAATTAATACGGGCGAATCATAATAGTGCGCCACCAAGAGTTTGCAACGCGTTGGCTAATCGCGCAAAATCTGTCGACCCTTTCCAAACGGGCATTGAGTCGACAGCTTTGTCGCATTGTGATTGGCCAACGTGTTGCAAACTCTTGGTGGCGCACTATTGTGAAATGACCGCACTGGCATCACAATATACCCCGATTCTTTTCCACCGACAGATCATGAAGGCAACTTGCATCCTTTGTGCCGTCGTGCTTGTCCTGCTTGTTGATTTCCTTTCACAGACTTGCGCAGATGACTCGACCGAGGTAAGCATGCGCTAAAAGGTTCATCTCTAAACCTATAAACAGAATCGTTTCGAATGCAATCAGACGGTAGGTGATATCCATCAAGTATCGTGCAAGCAGAAATAAATCGCGTCCATGCACGATCGTCATGCCACGTAGTGTACAATTATGAACAATTTGTAAGCAGAGATTTTGAGTGATATTTCTTATATAGATGTCACAAGGTATTTTAGTCACACACAGTGTTGATAGAAACAAGTTACCGTACAACTTTCGTAAAGCATAACGTTTTAGCTCTAGCCGCACTGTTTCGCCACCATTTTCCAAAATGCCACATGGCTTAAGACCGGTTTAAATTTGGCGCCAAAGCCAACACGGAGGCAAGTTTGTGACGTCAGATCAAACACTGGCGCTGCGAATTCGTAAAAGTTGAACATATTTCCACTCGAGCAAGATTTCAGTGGAAAGGTTGGTGACGTCAAATTTGTTTTGCTTTTGTGAATTGGCCTTATGCGCATGTTGGATTGCCACTGTAATTATTTATTTTTTTTCCACACAGGAGGCATCACCGGCTTGGCTAGCAGGCAACAGAAAGTTCCGTAAGTTTGTTTTGTTTTGTTTTTGTGTCGTTTTTACGCGAATTCAAAATTAGTCTCATGGACTCTTTATTGAGTAAAATGTTAACAAATTATTTGCAAGCCCTAAAACAACTGGTGAGCCCAGAATGATCATTTCCTAATATTTTGACATTTGTTTTGAAATCTTACTGGAGTCAATTCTCCGTCATCAAATAGAATCAATGCATTTCGCGGACTCGCATAACGCCAACTTGAGTTGAATGCAAACCACTCAATACTATGTTACCTGATTAGCCTGCGACACTTTGGTTGGCGCATACAACTTGAAGCCAATTTTACGAAATTACCTACTGCTCATGCATCACAGGTGTTTTCAGAGAATAATCCAATGAAAAAGTCGAGTTCGTATAGATTACCAAAGTGAATACGTCACAGGCATAATTTATTTTATGTGTGATAGACATCAACGCTATGACCTGCGCGTGAAGCTACACGCGCGTAATCCATTCGTTTGCACTTCACTTCCTGTTCAAATGACGTCACAGCTCGGAGCTCTGTAGAGGTCATTGGACGCAGAAGGTGATTAGGTCAAATTGACAGTTCTCAGGACTCGATTTTCTTTTCCTTTGTGGTCACTGCTGCAGATGGCCTTGATCAATTTCAAAAACGATGGGGAGGGAGACACATTCGACCCCAGGGACGTGTCCCAAGAGCGTATGGTAAGTGACTCTAGGGCCAATCAATATCCTCCCTCACTTTGACAAAAGATGGGTTGAAACGAATGCAACAACAACAACAACAACAACAACAACAACAACAACAACAACAACAACAACAACAACAACAACAACAAACAACAACAGCAGCAGCAGCAACAACAACAACAACAGCCACAACAAACAACAACTGTGAAAAAAAAACACAACTAACGACAATGACAGCAGCAACAGAAGAAACAGGAGCATCAGCAACCGTAGCAGTAACAACAACTACAGCAATAGCAGGGACAACATGGAACCAAAACAACCAAAAACAAACGAGGCACACAAAACAACAACAAGTAATGGCATGAATGAACCGAAACTTCAACACCTCAACTTTCAACATTGCCGTCTGATTAGTAGCAGTAATTAGCGTCAGCAAAGCAATACTAGTTACAGCCCAGCAACACCCAATGTAGTGGCAATAGCTCGTAGCACACAGGGAGCAACATTTCTTCAAGGGCCCACACATAAACAATTTCTGTTTAAATAAAATGCAATACTAGTAGATGGTTTCGTCGTGAATGGGGGCGGGTTAGTGTCCCAAGTGATCCTTATTTTAATTTTGATGAATGATGCCGCATCTGAGGAGTTAACGCTTTTGCAAATCTGCATATTTTGAGAAAAAGGCTGATCTCAGATAATATACTAATCCAAGCACTAAAGTTATCTTATCGGCACAATTTTCCCGAAATCTGGATATCTTGCTGTGCAAATTTTAGTTTTAATTTATGATAAAGTGTAACCACTAATAGTGTTCTGAAAATATTTTTATTGAGCAAAATTTGGTTTTACAATCAACCTCTATGACAGAAACCTTCTTCCTAGAATGGCAAAACTGCAACACCGTCTCTATACATCAGGGGCAAACACGTCTAAAGTTGTTTTAAACATTGGATTTTTTTATTACAGAAATCCAAAAGCGATCCAAAAGGTTTTCCTACATTCAAGATCAGCAAAATTGCAACAGAATTTGTCTCCCAATAGAATTTAGGTCGTGGTCCGTTAAAACTAATATTTCGAATTCTCCTATTTTTATTTCCCATTTGGTTGTAAATATTTCGATTCTAAAGTGAGGCAGGTGCCTGGATATGACATGTCAATGTTTTGAGTAAACACCTCGAAAAGTGCCTGGGATACAGTTAAAAAAAACAAAACAAAACAAAACAAAACAAACCGCATCACTTTGAGCACATACACGGGTCAGGAAGGGTAACCCAGACTGGAGACCTACAGTGGATTGAAAAAGCATGACGTCATGACTGGCGGCCTAGGCCCCGATGAATGCCAAATTTTTCAAGCCTTCATGTTTTTACAAGAGGCCAAAGGTGATCACCGGCAAACACTGGAATGCATTATTAAATCTGAGAGTCAACATTCCGCTCTCTGTCGCTCCGTGTCAGGTGCACCCAACATACGGCGCAGCTGGTTCCGTTTCCAGTCACGAACTTTTTTTTCTCCTGGGAATCGTTTATTTTCAGAATTGAATCGTTGTGGGCTGCATTTTACCGGTCGCTATTCGAGTGAACTATTGCTAAAGTGAACCAAGTAACGATTTGATGCTCCACTTTAGGAAATCTCGAAAATACCTGTCTCTCATTCGATGGTCTCTTTCCAGTCATGCTTACGTTATTTATTAAGACTGAGTCAATAATGCATGTTGAAAATTTGACGAATAGTCATAATAGCCGCTGTTTAGATTTTCTTCTTTTACTGATATCAAGAGAAGAGAACTTCTCCTTTAATCATTTCACAGTATAAATAAGATTATCATTACTATCACAATCAGCACGTGCGAGTGGGAACTAGGCATATGTGTTCTGCCAATGGTCACGGCCTCTTTGCTAAAGATAAGCGCTGTAAACTCGAATGAAGGGATCGTTAGTTGAACTCTGCTTAATGGAATCCCATCGTCACCTACAGTTCCATCTGGTTCAAAAATTTTAGTGGTTGCCTCCATTGACATGTCTCTCTTCAATGAGGAAACAGTGCTAATGATAAACAGCGATCCGGCTTTACTCCGTTGCCCGGTTTATCCTGCGTTAAGATGAAGTTCGTAGATTGTGTGGATTATCATGTTTTACTGAAAGATGCTTACGAAGTGAAATCCTTTCAAAATAATTTATTTAACCCATTTGAGGGTTATATTATTTGACACGTGTATAATACGCACGGATTTAGAATTAAATATTCCATAGTCGCATGCAAAATCAAGAAAAATACAAAGTCATCTCCTTCAATGTTGCATTTTTGTTGGTTACCTTCGCTCCTTGTATAACTTTATTATAAATTCATGCATAATTCACGATGAATATTTATAACAAAGACCCCGATGATGAGGACCAGATCGAGGTATTTCGCCGTTGGGCAGGTAGACGAATACCCTACAGAGGTGGTAAGCTCTCTCTGTACAAGTGAACTTTGACTTCTGATGATGACCTCTCTCTCCGTGGGGCGCAGTAAGCATAAGACTGATTGAATTGGATACAAGTTGACCCTGAGGGCTGCATGAAGTAATTTCTTCAAATTCTCATTGGAGAGAATTTATTTTGATAATGACACGTGACGTTGTTTCTGCGTGCGCCTCGATAAGTGCGCAGATAGCAGCCAAGACGTGCATTAGATGATTCATGCAAGACTGCACAAGAGGCGACGACTAGCGAGGCAAGTTTTCCAGAAGTCCTTGATTAAGCAGAAAACTATCTAATGGCCATCGTAACTTTCGAAATTTCTCTGTGAAAAGTCGCCAATCATTTTTGCTGAATGCATTCACAATTCTCCATGCTTACTGTGCCTCTTCGGTCGTACAAAAAGGCTTTCATTCTCTTTTCAATAAAAATCAAAAACTATCAGATTCGTGTATCTCTCAGCAAATGCTGATCTGTTATTTTGGTTTAGTGGACTGAATTAATTTCAAATGATTTTCCGTGACTGGTAACACTGTGGAATTTCTCAAGAGCTCCTTTGTTCATCTAATCTCGAATACCTTTGTTTATTCTTTCCCATTCACTAACACTGTTTCCTTGAACTGTCTTCGTGGACTTTCTCTTGTGCTTAAGTTACTTGGTATTCTTACTTGTTGAATGTCATATTTGTATCTTCATACTCTCGTATTCTCTTTGGTTGTTTGTTGTTCGACGTTTTCCCGCGTGAAAGTGTGAAATCAATATTAACAGTGTTTTTGTTCTTTAACTGTTCAAGTCCAATTTTCCGATTTCAAATTAACTACTGGTTTGCATTGTTGATGTCATCTTTAACACCTTGTTTGTCCATATTCAGCGTAGACGTACATAACGTATTCGTATCCCGCCTCTCGTTGGTTGAATCTCTTGGCTAATGGAAGAGTAGACACCAAAACATGTCTATGTTTTGTTCACTTATTTTCGTTTACCTTTAGGTTTCTCTTAAACTTCGTCTTCGGATGTTTTTCATCTCTGTCACAAAAAAAAGCAAACTGTCATCTCTTTCCTGGCTTTTGCTGTTCACTTCTTTTTTTCTTCATTTTTCGCATCAGCATCCATCTTCATTATAACAGAAAAACCCGGCAACGTTGTCGAAGGCCACTCCAAATCATGGCCCCTTTCAGTAGTGGAAATTACTGACCACTTGCCACATTTAAGAATTATTCCCAGTCAGTTCCTTTTTGCCATCGAAGGAGAATATCAGGAACGTCTTGCGATGGCTTAACAATTGGCACCGGTTTACTCTGTACATGTGGAATTCTCGCTGCACATTCAAATGCCAAGGCTCTTTTTTTTGGGGGGGTCGTTAATAACTCTGGGGACTTCCCCTGCCAAGATGCCACAATAATTGCTGTTACACAAGGGACAGTCCTTGGTCTAGAAAAGGTCCAATAAAATAACAGACGCAAGTCACTTTAATTTGAGCCCACCCACGCTGAAAAAAGCAGCGTATACCAAAGTCATCACTAATTACCATATCCGGCCATTCTGGGATGAGACGGTGTGTCGCTTTTCGCGTTCGGATGGCTTCAGCCAGTCTACAGTTGTTCGACATGTCAGACTTTCCGTCAGTAATGCATTTAAGGGTCTGACACTTTTTTAATAACGTCATTATGATAAGGCATTTGTGAACTGGAACATTAATTTTTCTACGAGGCAGCGCATGCCTTGCTTGTTGTAAACAGTTGCGAAATCAAATTCCATGAAACGAACGTAAAAACGTTTGAAAAAAGGTTTAAACATTTTTTACTGGATTTAGCATGGCCTTAATTTAATCATAGCTACTAAAACAAGTGAGACTTGTTTGCGTTCTAATATTATGACTGGCCTTTCTCGGTTTTGTTCGATTAGTGCTTATTCTCAACATTTTGACAATTTTGACATTTCAGTTTTGTTCGTCTGAGTTCTCGCTAGCTTCAAATTGCATGTTGTTTGCTCCTCCAAAATCTCAACACCCATGAGTGTCCCTTTCTGTCTACTGTTTCTCGTTACTGTACAAAGTTACATTGTGTCTGATGCTACTCTCTTGAGTTACCTCAAGGATTTTTCCATCTCAACTAAGGTGGGCATAAGACAGAATGGGAGGACTACCTTAGCTGAAGTAAGACATAGTGTAATAGAGTTGTTTCCATCAGTATATGGGGGCGCTATATAAATTTACGTCATCTAGCTCAGCGCGCAGGTATCTTTTCAAGGAAACCTTAAGCAGAAACAGATAGTTTTCAGACAGAGGGCGCCCTTATTTTAGCTTAATATCACCACTTTCACACACATGCGCCGGCATAGACTAATGTCTACAGGACACACAAAAACGTTTTTTTGTCCTCGTGTAGACTGGGTCAGTTCGATTTTTCAAAAGGGCAAGGTAATTCGAGACGAAAGCACCTTACGTCACGCCAACTCGAGCAAATTCCTTGCGCGTGCGTCGCAATGATAAAGGTAACAGAGCCCGGGAATATGGCTGTTCTCAAATGATCGAATACACGCTTCTTTATTAACGAGAATGCAACGTTGAAACAGCAGCCTGGCCTCTTCGTTCCAACGGTGACACGAGTTCAACAAGTCTTTGCGCGCGTAACAAAATGCGCGCTGAATACACGTGCGTTGACGAAGGCATACAGCTCATCTGGTCTTTTCTGATGTAGTCGTGACTTATTTATTCACGTGTTTATACTTTTTTTTAGGGGGGGGAGGGCGGATGACAAAGTAAAACTTCTCCAAGACATTGTGTCTGCCCAGATTGGAATATTTACATTTATTTGCCAAAGCTGTACTCGGGACTTGGGTTCCAAAGAGAATATTCCTTCATTTTAACTTGCCTGAAAGCTGCACTCCAAAAATCCCTCAAGATGAAATGTCTCCATACTGCGGTTACTGTAAAAGTCAGCTGATATGGTCCGCTGATGCGGTGTTTCTTCGTGGGTAATTTCAAGCCCCAACCAAGTGAGTCCAACGCAGCCACGCCTCTGAATCTTGTCAGCATGAAAAGTCTCGTTGCCAATGAACTTTTCCATCTTACATCATGCCCACTCACTCATTATATATTGTTGGTCTGGACCCGGCCTCACCTTTCATGAGTCACATGCGAGTCTTATTGACCACTGATGCTTCTGTGTCTTTGCAGCAATCAACGGCCAATTCAAGCGGAACGTAGACAATGATCAGGAAGCGATGGAGGACGTCTACCAATATCTGAGGTAGTTAGATTATCGATAATGGTTTCCCTGCATTGGGAGGGGGTGTGGCCAATGGCCAGTAGTGGTAAGAGTTTGTAACTCGTAATCAAAGCGTCCTGGGTTCTAATCCAGTTTGCTAGCTATGGGTTGCAGGTACAGGGCTTGTCACTTCGCCCATGTTTGGCCCTATCTACCCAGGAGAATGTAAAGGTACCGACAATGAGGCAGCAACCTACGATCGACTGTCATCCCATCCGGGGACTAATGTAGAAATAATGTAAAACACTCGTCCATGCCTAGGCGACCTAAGATAAAAACCTTTCTCAGTGACAAGCAGTTGCTTGTGATAGCTCGCTACGCTGTTGCCTTCACACTGCTACTATTTGCAGTATATGTTGAATGTTCAAACTAATAATCCGCACTGGAAGCAATTAATACCAGCTTCCCTGAGACCATGACTTCTGTTGATAATGTCCGATGACAAACTCTGGCGAGAGCCAACCATTTTACAGACAATGCATCAGTTTTGGCCCTAGTTGTCTAACTTTATCTGGTATTAATGAACTCTTTTTTTTAACCTTCAGTTTCATTTTTAGCTTTACTGATCCAGTTTTTATTTGTTTTATTTTTTGCTCGGTAAATGAGGGCACTCTTCGGATATCACTGTATTTTCGATATCAGAGCTTTCCCAAATTGTAGTTAAAGAAATTCAGAGTTGTAACGAGTCGCTAAGTTTCTGACTCGAGTAGACTTGTGACATACTGACTTGAATCCAGTGGAGTCATTTGGCAAAAAAGTCGAGTCAAGCTCGAGCCAATTCGAGTCACCAATATTCGAACACAATACGATGATAAAACAAGAGAGAAAGTCGCGTTGGCATGTTTAAATTAACGTCTGGGTGTCCACATGTGGTCATACGATATCTTACTCGTGATTACAACACATGACATGGACATTTTAAACCGACACTGTAAGATACTACAGATATTGGGGGGCAAAGAGGCTTGCTTTTATATTTGGGATTCGAGTCACTCAAGTTGGGTCTTCTGATGAGTGACTCGAGTCGACTCATTTGCTCCCAGTGACTCATGTCGAGTCATTTGCTCGCAGTGACTCGAGTCGTTTACCTGTGGTGACTGGAGCTGAGAAGAGTCGCCAAAAATTGTGACTCGAGTTGAGTCACTGACCCGAGTTATTACAACTCTGAAGAAATCTAAAGTTTTGTTTCTATATCGTCTGTTACAGAAACTAGCCAAGAGGCAGAGGACGAGGAGACGTGGAGTTTTGGTGTAAAAACAAATGCCTAAAATCTAGTGTATGATATCAAAAATCCAAATATAAAGATACAAAAAAACAAACCAAGATGCACGCTATTTGAGTTTTTAGGTGTCTTATACGGGGTGCACCAGCTAAATTGCAAATATTAGAACTATTTTTGGAGGTGTTTCTCGTCATTTGTACACCTGTCAATGTCTTGCTCTAATGTACTCCTGCTTCGCCGTAACCCATTTCCCTTTCTCCCAAGTCGTGTACCCCACCACTATCTGAGTAAAAATCACGCTTTTTTCGATCTAAGTCTGCGTTTCTCACCATTTATAAGCACTTACTCTAGCACTTCGACATTGGTCTTGTTACCTTTAGCCTGCCTTACATTAAGGACGTATATTTAATGCAGTTTCCGTTTGTGAGTGTACAACAAACGCCCAAATAAACGGGCTCAGTGGCTTCTCTACAGTACTCATGCCAAGTAAATTAATTTGATATCACCCGACGACCAAGTGAATAATGTATCAGATTGAAATCATGTGATATTGGAAAAATATACCTTTTTAAATGGCCAATGGATGTTTAACACATTAAGTTTCTGTAAAATTCCTCACGAGGTTTGTTGACAGGACATTATAGTAGGTACTTAAGAAAATGATATTGCTAAGGGGTGAATTTTCTGTAAGCATTCATTCTGCCTCGACTGTGACAACCATTAAGAGCAATTCATTGGTATTCATCAAAGTGATCAATTCTACAGGCCGGGAGGTTGCCGTTGATTGGCGCCCTCTTCCGAATCACTCTCTCAAGGACGCCCTCTGTAAAGTCGCCCTCCAAGAGAGCGCCCTCTCAAACTTCTGTCGACATTGAGTTTGATTGCTCATCCTTTAAAATATTATCATATTGACTGACAAGTATGATAAATAAAAAAAAAAACTAATCTGTTATCTTGCCCAAGGTGGAAGCTTTCCTTTTAAGGAATCCCCTCGCACGACAGTAGGCCTTCAAACATTATCTGAACACAATGTGCTTCGTTTTTGTTTTGTTTCATATTGTAAAGAAGACGTAAATAAAGCACGTGACATAGAATGACCACTGTAATACCGTGTCTCTTTTCAAAATGTATTAATTTAGTAATATTTATTATAATTAAAAATCTACGCATGCTCAAAAGTTGCTAGATATTCTAAATTTGAAAAGAGGAACTGTTAACCTTAAATGAGCCGATTGATATTTTGGACAATCTCTGGGGGGGGGAGGGGTGACTCCGCCCACATATACAGACGATTGTCCCAAGTTCAACTCTTTACAAACTTTGCATGCGTGCGAAGACACTCTTAGTCAGTGTTACACAATTATGTTTTGGTTGTTATGATCATTTGGATTTATGAGCATTTGGATTTCAAGGCCACGTGGGTGCTAGCCAGTGGAAAGTTAAACTTTTTTGGCTGACCTGTCTCGGAAAAAAATAATGGGCGCTGGGCGAAAATGGTGTGCTCCATTTTCACAAGTGGCCGTCAAATGCCCACAAAGAGTTACCTACCTCCTATCCGCCTTGAGCAGACGCACCCCCTCATTTGTTGAAAAGAACCATGTTCTTCAGGACTATTCATTTTGTTGGAGGCAATGCAACTGTTCCCTAGTCGTTTGCGAACAAGCGATACGCAGTTAGTACAAAAGGAACCTTCCTTGCAAAGGAAATAGCGTCCTCTCTTGGTTCAGCTCGAGGCCCATTAATGCTTGGGCTCGTGAGAAAAAAAAGAATGTGTCAACCGAAGCCATTTTGTGTCCAGCTGTTGGTCATCTTCAAATTGGAGCCGTACATAGAGACAATAGGGCCAGCTGCAGGTTTTGGAAATAAAATGGCTGATCATTATGAGGTAGACAGTGCGTCTACTGTATACCAATTGTCCGTGTGCAGTTGCCGTACACCTGCCAGTTTGTTTCCAAAATCAGAGCTATTTATAGAGTACCGAAGAGTGAAGTTATTTCAAAACAAAAAGAAAGTGTACTACAAACAATAGCCACACACTCACTGTACACGTAATGAGCAGCCATTTTGTTTCCAAAATCTGAAGTTGGCGCTGCTCTCTTCATATGCAGCTCTGCTCAAAATATTCTGGATACCAGACCCGATGAATCCGACAATGTTCGTCGAATCAACAATGTCTACAATACCAAAACTGGAGGAAGTCCTCCAGTTTCCGGGGGAAAAAAAAGCCGAAATATTCCGAATGACTCGTCCCATCCACATTCGGATATCCTCGTTGGTTTCCGGGTATTTTCGGCCGTGTTTGTATGCATAATGAGATATAAACGTTTTCTTTCTGCTTGATGCCAACATGCTGCACATTGCTGCCCCGTTCCTACGCATTTTTCGGAGTTTCTTCCATGTTCCCAAGGTGACAGTCAACATAAACAGCCTGAAACATGGGATCACCTAGGGGTTTCCTTGTGACCCTTGCCATGTTGCCATACGTAACCAAAGATTTTATCAAGAGACGTCAAGGAATCCTTGGTTAGGGAACCAGACCATCCTCCCTCTGTGTACTCCAGTTCAACAGAGTTCCATAAACCCTATGTATTGTCTGAGCTCATTTGAGCACCATGCTATGCATTTATGTGCTTTCTTACTGTTTTGGTTTTGTGCTTACACTCAGTATGTTTTAAGACCTTTTATTTTTTTCCTGCTAGCTTTTTCAATTTCTATTTTATTGGTCTATAATTTAGTCATTGTTTTAAATATATCTGTGCCTTTTCTTTTGCCTAGGGTGCAACAACATATTTACAACATACAGATTCCGCTCTTAGCTTTTTAGTTCTTATTATATGTATAGTTTCATCTTTAATCGTTCATCATTTTATCCGCGGAGTGATTTTAGAAGGACCTTGAGGTCACGACCCTTGACACGGTCAAACATTAATGATAGTAGTAGTGATAATAATTTCACTTTGAGGTTGCGAGGCTAACCAGGGGTAAATCCAGCGGGGACGGGAAGAGGTTTTTTGCCTCATGGGGTTTGTCAATAATTAAAAAGATCATTGCTGTGGTTTTAGGAGCTGAAAACGTAAATTCTCTAGAAACACCTTTATCAAAGTTCCGTGTACGCGGTTGGGGCTAACCCCGGTAACGACCCTCTTTGAATCAAATGACTCTTCTGACGTCAGCCTATACTCTTTTCATTTCATTTTGTTGCATCGTTTTCTACTTATTAATATTTACATGTTAATTTGAACGTATGAAGTTTATCATTTGCCTTTGTGATTGTTTTGATTCGCATTTAGCAAATTTACTTTCAGTTTAGCCTCAAATAAAGTAAACAATTTGTTGTTATGGTGACAACTCATGTATAACTTTAATACCAAAACTGATTGTTTGGAAACTTACCCATCAAAACGTCCAAGATGATATTCCAAATTCATGTATTTCCAAACGACATGATGTCCTACGGCAACCGAGGGATTTCCATGTGTTTATAACATTTAATTCCAAGGTTACAGATTCCAAATGTAGTCTTGAAGAGACAGTTAGCTGAGATTCCCAAAGTAGCTATTCGGCAAACTTGCTTGTTGGTGTAAAAATCCCTTAACTCCGTACAGCCATATCGTCAATATTTGAATTGGGCATACATCCGTTTCACCGATACACATCAATCCATTTGGACGAGTGAGGTAATGAAGTAAGTGTGTGCGCCATACGGTCCACCGATAGTTCCGACTGCGTGTCTTTGTGTGTAACTTAATATGCAGGCACCATGCATGCGAATAAGAAAAGGTTGTTGTTCACCCAGCCGAAGAGCTACTCAATTAACGGCTTGGGTCAGAGTAAAGCTTTTTTTGTGAAAGTAGATGTACATACTTATAGCTAGCCAACGCTGGACAATGAGGGAATTCATCTAAAGACCCAAAGCATCAGTAAAACGTTTGGCTGTCTTGTCAAATGGACAACAGTGGAAGGTGGGGGACATATCTTAAGTCAAGGAAACTATTCGAAAGGTGGAGATTCTTTGATTCGAATAGGCTCGCACCCTAGCCTTTTTAATGTAAAAAAAAATAAATCTCCACGCCTTTGTCATTTCTTCTTAAAATGTTAACTGATAATATCTCATGAATTCAAAATAAAAAAAATGACAGCGCTTAAAACGTACAGCTTGAAGTCTTCCACAAAAATCCAGTGTTGTTAACAGAAAATGTTGGTTAACCGGTTAAACAATCAACAGAATAGAACGTTTGTGATATGCATGTTTCCTAGAGCCCATCGGTCACGCCCTCCGGTAAGCATCGTGTCTTCCTCACCCATAGAGAACACGCGCAGCTCTAAATGAAAATGTTTAAAATCATTGGTTGTCAAACAAGCTTTGAATGGCTTCAGATACTGTTCACCTGGTGTTGTATCTGTTTCCCAGTGGCGTAGCCGGGGGAGGGGTGCACGTGCCCCCTTATAAATTCCCGGTCCCTGCCCCCCACAGAAAAAAAAAACAAAAACAAAAACGGAGGAATGGATATTGAACAAGGCTGACAAAACTTGCTTCCCAAAACACACACCACTGAAAGCTGGTGCCCTCCATAAGATGCTCGTGCCCCTTTGTGCCCCCCACCAGTAAAATCTTAGCTACGCCCCTGGTCTTTCCTGTCTGTTTTTCATTCCTTTTCACGCAACAAATGCAAACTTTGAGCAGGCATTAGTCGTAAAAATTGTTGCGGCAAACACGCGCGTCTGGGCAGCACAGGTGCGCTACGGGTGTCTGTCAGTTTGGGTGGGAATTTTTTTTTTCTCTCGAAGGATGTGCTTTTGATGATGAATGAGAGGCAATTCTGGAGCCTGGCTAAGCTTTGTGGCTCTAGCGAATTAGAGCGACAATCACTATAAATCAAATAGAGAACGAACTAAGAGGGAAGAGGAGGACGTGTTATCAGGTTATGCTGCAACTCCCTCAAGGACTGAAAGGCGTTTAGAAATTTAACTGCGGGACATTTGAATAATGGAGTTTTGCATTGCATTTTTTTTTCTTGGCAAGGAAGGAAAATTCACTACTTCCTCGTATTGTTTCGACAAAATTGGACTGCAGAGACGGCCTTTTGATCTAATTACACCAGCCTTCCAGAAACATGACGCATTCGTGATTGTCGCCAATTAACTTGGAAATTTAATCGCCATTGATGGCACGCCAGATGTATATACACGTCCATGTTCGCAACACATGTGGCCAAAAATGTTACCAGCTGCTCATCTAAGGACGGGTTCGTGTGGGATTTAGTGAATAAGTATATTTGTGGTGTGAATTCATCTTACCATAGTTCGAAACACCCTGAACAAGATCAAAGAAATGAAACATTGCTTTGTTTCCATTCTGTAGATATTTATTATTGTCTTAAGAATTAGGCTGAAAACCAGATTTACTAAATATTTGAATGAATCCTGGCCACCTGATAAACTATCACATGTAAAGCGTAGCTCAGATGTGCTCTGTGTTTTTCTTACAGACGAATCAACATTATATGTTAAACTTTCATTAATAAATCCTTTTTTTCTGACTAAGAATGAAGTGTTTACCATTTAGAGTTCATTTTCGCTGAATTTGTGAAGCCATCTTAATTTTGCCCAGTGTGAAAATGCCTAATTGTTACAAGGAAAAAATAATTATTCGTTCAAGTTCATTTGCATACAACCCCGTGAATCATTCCCTTGATAAATTTCTCATTTTACTTCTCCCAAAAGGCGACTTTTAAAAAAATGCTTTTTACATTTTACAGATCCTATAAGCCACTTTGCCAGGGACATCTGCAAAAACCGCATGTATCAATGTTTACAAGGCTGAATTAATTTCATTGCAGCTTTATTAATTTTGTCCATTTACACTGTGTTGAATAACTGTAGATCCACTCCATTTTAAACACCTTTTGTAAACAAATCTCGGGCGTGCCGAACCAACTTAAATGTTGACTTTGAGACGAGCCAGGGCTTCAGAGAAATTGATACAAGAAGGAGTAATATAACTAAACTCGTATCATAACTGATTTCTATAAACAGACCATCGATACCTTTCAACGTTGGAAATACAACAAATACGATCCCTCTAACCAATATTAATTCCAAGGACTTCGACGAGTCTGACTAAATTGTCAATTCATGACTTAGTTTTAGTTCAGTAAAGCCAGTTTAGAACACCGGACGGCAGTATCGAAAATCCTGCTGGGAATTAACATTCACTTACAGACACTAGGACAAATTGTTTGGTTTAATCAGTTTTGTTTCTGTTTTTTTGTAAGGGGTCCTGGTCCATGTCAGAATGTTACACAAGATTTAAACGCCCTTTTAGCTTAAAACAAATGAAACATATTCTACCTGCGCATCTTTCAGATTGCAAAAGTCTACCCAAAAGTTTTGCCATGCCTGTCTTGGTGTTGTTTCAACCTCGGCACTTCTTGGAAGCGAGCTTGAGACTGCCTTTAATTTGTGGTGACACATTTCACATATAATCAAGCAATCAAGAAAAGATACCTCAGAAGGAAAGAGATGGTAAATGTGGAATATCACTGTAGAAATGCTACACAGATCAGCCAAGATTTTAATCTGATTTCACCATTCTTGGTAGGAGGACAGTACGAAAACAGCTGTGCTGAACACAAATAAAAAAGGATGAAACAATCAGAACTGCCTTATGCTATAATTTTGTTTTTTTTTTTTTTCAAACAAAGCACAATTTGATTTTCCCCTTACGAGCCAATAAAGCTAATAGACATTTCAAAAATAAAGAATAGAATATCTGAGCTACCATGAATGTTTCTGCTGACGGCTGAATTATTTTCTACGGACCAATGGGCTTTTTGCAAGAGCAAAAACGGGCCCAAATAAAGGTGGTTCATACTTCAGGCGAATGGGAAAGCAAAGCCGATTTGATGTCTAAAACTTGCATAGAAATTTCGCTCAAGTTGAAATGTGTTCAACTTTTACGAATTCGCAACGCAGTTATTTCACCTGACGCCACACATTCAAGTTGACTTTTGCTTCCACGGGAGGTATGAACCGGTCTTAAGTGGCTTGAAAATTAAACGTTTGATTGAATGTTTGTATTATTTACATCAGGAAAATTCGAATCTTTGTGGTTAGGATAAATTCTAAAGTCAGTTACGTTTTGCTGATTTATTTTAGACATGTTAAAGATAATTACTAAAACATAACTGGCAACAGCTTGTAAACCTTAAATTTATTTGCGATTCCGAAAACGCCAACAGCCATCTTGGATATAAAGTTGGATTAGGTGATAATAAAGTGAAAGTCCAAAATAAAAGTAGAGCTAGCTATCTAAAATTTGCTTCGCTATTAGGGGTGTCTGATTCCTTTTGAACCTGTCTGTGCGTTAGCGTCTCTTCCCAAAGGGCAGTAGAGGGCGGTTCCGGGACGGTCTACGCCCCCTCCTCGCCATGGTGTTGGCCGGTACTTCTTCCCTCTTGCCGAATGGTAGCACCCGGCTGCCCATGTTCGGATTGGGCCCCCGGAAGACACACCGGCCTCTCCGGCATCCGGCCCGCTTCGCCTCTGCCTCAAACTGCGCCTGCTCCAGCGTTTCCCCTAGCATGGCTTGCCGGAGGCCGTTTTTGGCGTCCACGTCATCAATGAGATCGCCGATGAGATTCTGTAATACCGCGGCTCCCTCCTCTTCATCGGTGAGGTCGCCTGTGAACACTCCGTCTGCCAAGGGAAAAAAGGCCGGGAAAATATCAATCATCAAACGTATACAGAATTAATAAACAGAAATCAACCTGTAATTAATTAGTCAGTGGCCAAGTGCAAAATCTACCAGGATTTGAACCTAGGTCAAAAAGATATGGAGTTAGAGCCAAGGTAAGAGGGATAAAACGCAATGGAAAGAGCTATAAATCGAGATAGGAAAAAAAAGCAAAACACAAGGGTTCTGACTTAGTGCTTTGTAAAAATAAAAACAGAGAAAGACCTAGTCATGCTTACACTTCAAAGCAAATTTTAATATTTTAACCGGAGTAAAGAATAAAAGTTGCAGCAGATATGCAAGCAAAAATTCCAATGCTGAATTAGGCTTTTGACGGGGATTCTACATAGAAATTGAGATCATCCTCATGGCTTTCAACACCCTTTTAATGATGCGGGGCCCAGCTCTATCAACCTCAGTCAGTCAACCACTGGCTGATTTTCCCTGGTGACCAGCACACAAAATTTATCCTGGATACCAGGCCAAATCTTCCATTGGCTGATTCCTTGTCGTTGGACTTGGCCAGGGCTGTTCAATGACATGTAACGTAAATTTAGAGTAGGCCCCCACGTGACAAAGCCGTTTTCGAGCGCACCTCCATACAAGTGCTTAGCTTTGCATTCAATAAATCACTGTCGGTAATATTTATGTGGAGTAAGATGAGATCCCATGTGGGGCTCAGTTAACCCAGATGTAGAAAATGAAGAAATTCAATCCCAGATCTGTCTTCCTAAATGACGCGGCTAAATAGAAACGCGGGCCGGTGTGAAATTTCCGGTCTAACAATGACACTTGCTCACTGGACGTGAGTTGTCTCGAGCAATACATCAAGTGGTGGACACCGTGGAGGGATGGGAGAAAGATTAAACACTTGTCATCCACGCCACACCAACAACTCTGGTGTCTTCCCCCGCGGGTGAAAAAAAATCAGGCGGGGACAATATCGCATGTCAAAATTTGGCGCGAAATGATTTGTGCTACGAACCGAAAGGTGAATCATATTATGTTTGAAGTGTTTTGTGTTACGCA
The DNA here is from genome assembly GCF_001949145.1 of Acanthaster planci. Next base: position 1,878,569 of record NW_019091375.1, read on the forward strand.
GAGCCTACAGGGAATATTGCGCGTGAACTTGTTTTGAAGCCACTCGATTCTAACAAAATATTTCCCCTTGAACTGTATGGGTTTCCCGATTGTGCGTTGTATTTGTTGTTTCTCGACTTCAGAATAAAAAGAATTAAATTGCCTGGTGTCACCGAGGCTATTGGTACTGTTATATAATATTTAAAAAGTTATTTCATCTCAAATGAACGGAAACAATATCAAAAAGGACAATTTTTCTGCTTAACCCTAAAAGACCCGGGGGCGGAATCCACCCTCCCCCACTTTTTTTCTGATATCGCTGCAGAGCATTTTTTTTTCAGAGGTGAGCCTTTGGGAGGTTTATAGTAACTCTTGCGGTTATTTTGGCACTATTTTTGCTAAAATCGAACATTTTCGCATTTTTCTGAAACGGATCAGCTAAATAATTTTTTTTTAATTAATTTTTCCACAGCGGCGCTCAATGCATGCGTACTGGTAAAAACATGTACCCATGAACTTCAAATGACCGTTACAACAGAAACGTGTTTCACATTAGTAATGATAAGAAATTCCTCTACATGCATGCCAAGTTTTAAAAACATCGAGCGTGGCACAATTGATGGGGGGCGGGGCGGAATCCACCCCTCTCGGGCTGCAAGATTGGCCAAACATAACCCAGCCCTTTCAGGGTTTAAGCCAAAAAACACCTTTTGTAGAGAGACGATTTGAAGATTAATGACCTCGATACAAGCGCACACGTCTTGTGTTGGCCTTGTGGTCGAGGGCACGACAATATTTCTAATAACCTAAACGGTCATCATAGACTAAACTCATGTTTCAACTTAAAATGAGCTTTGTTAAACATCAAACCGCCTCTTAACATCAAAATCAAATTTGTCGCAGTTTTAAAGCCAGTGAAAGTGCTCAGAAGTGACTTGTTGCTTGGTGTATGGACATTACTTTAACAAAACCCTTTTAGATACGAGGACGATTAGAGCCCATTGGTTTAAACGTCGAGTACATACCGGTTCTAATAAGAACCACTCCTCTACTAATTAAGAGAGATCTTTCCGAATGTCGCCGCAATCCCTCTCCTCAAAACTTCTTTAATCGACCGTAATTTAACGCTTACAAGATTATAAATTCCGAGGACCTTTATATACCCTCCGAGGACTTTTGTGTTTCCTTGGTCTCGGTGCATTTAAGCGCTTATGTTGTGAAATGCAATCAGCGATTACACCTAACAAGCACTGATGTTGTGAAGGTGTTTTTCTCCCTGTCGACTGAAATGAATGTTGCCTGATTGTTGGTCGAACTAAAAACTGGTACACTCGCTCAGGTAAACCGCTAGAATGGTTAAACACTGTTAGCAAAGATAACCCAGTTTGAATAAGTACCGGCAGGAGCCGGGAAGACGTCCATCCGTGCTTAATTAGGTGCTCGGTGCGGGCGCAAATTCCCGAAACTGGCGAGTTACGAATGGGTAACTATATCAAGCCGTAACCGAGTGCCTTGATGTCGACCTGTGCTAAGAGAGCATTTGGGTCTTTTGGTGCTGATATCTGTCCAATGAAAAAATTGCATCTGGTTTGCAATGCACATTTGCCAAGTGTAAGTTTTCGACGTAACAGTCTGGTATGCGCTATTGTTTACAAACTTGTAAAAGACTGAAGTTATCTTCAAGCTGTTGTTTGAATCACAGCAAGGTATTCATCTTCATTTGAAATGCTCGGAAATGCTAATAGTCCCAGGGCGCTGCAATCGCGGGTAATTACGGCTCAGGGTAATTTGAGCACGCTCCATAATACGAAGGGCCCATCTTCGAAAGTTCGTAACACAGAGTTCCTGCCGGTCACGGTGATATTTCGCAAAAGGCGACAGACGATGACGCCCGACGGGTTGTTTCCGCCTCCCGACGCACCGAGGGAACTCATAGCCCGTGGTGTTAGGTGTCTGCAACACTAGACGGTGACAGGTGGGTCCGTGATAGTCTCTGGCTGTAACTGGCTGTGTCTTGTCTCTTGTTGTACATTTCGGTTAAATACCGACTGTAAGCTACGAAATCCTACGAAGGCTTGTCCTTCCGAAAGTCAAGATGGATGCAGATACAAGCCAGGGGGTTTATTTAGCCTAATTGCAATAACGTACGAGGAAAACAAGCAATACACACTGTTTAAACACCAAGAAAACGTGCATTCGGAGGATCATAAGACCCTGTTTTCTACGAAGGGGACACCACCGATATACTTCGGTGCGGTACGGAGGAATAATACGGACCACAAGCTACCGCTCTCCACCAAGACAAACACTAGTGCTGTCCAAACTCTGTTCAGTATTGTGCTGGGGTTTTACTTGATTTCAGGATACTCACAGGCAACAGAGGGAAAGGCAGAGCCGGAACACGGATGACGAATTATCCCTTCCCCTTTGAGCTTGACATCCAGGGGAAAAAAATCATTTTCCAGGCAAATTATAAAGCAGAAATCTTCTGCAAAATGCTGGTGACTAGAGTGGCGTGGCACATTAAAAAAAACAGTCAAGCTAGAGGGAAAGACGTTTAGTCTCAGCAGGGTCTCTCATATTGAAACCGAAGCTAGCATTAACAGATGTTTTAGTTTTCTCTTGAAACACACATTGGAAACTTTTCTTGCGGTTAAATGTACATGTTATGTTGTATCAACTTACATTGCTCCCCACTTAATAATAGAATCCAATGATGTTTTTCCTTGTAAACCATCGTCTCATATTATTTTTTTGTTATCCACAAGTCGTTGAATAAAGTTTCCATCAGTATTGTTTTATGCTAAGGCCTTGACATAAATGAGGCGCCTTTCATGAATCTATATTTTATTGAATACTGAATTGGAGCATGCTCTTGGCACGCCATCTGTCCAAGAAGCCTGTTTGGTTTGGTACTTGTACTTGGTACTTACAATATATGTCTACAGGTACGTTTTTCATGGAATTCTGCTCTAGTTTGACATGTAGCTTGAGCTGCTAGCCACTTGCTGGCAGCAGAGACAATGAAACATTGTCTTGTTCCTGCACGAGCCGGGTTTTTGTACACAATGGTCTGGGATGCGCCATATACGTGTCTGTGGGAAGATGGTCCTCGAGAGGACACCAGCGTTTGTACTTTTGGAGGCTTCCCCTGTTGAAATGTCGCACTTTACTTCCCTTTACTAACCACGACTATTCACTCTTTGCACGCTGCCGCCATAGGCATGTAGAGCCTCGAGCTGGCAGCTTGTACAATCGCGTCAGAATCAAGACTTGCGCGTCTAACCCCAGTGGGTGTTCAAATAATTTTCCGAAGCAAAGTCAGATAGGTGTCATGGGAGGTGTCACGGGGAAAATACTAATTGCCCTACAAGTCAATCTGATTAGACTTGGTGCTTTGATAAATGGCACACATATCCAGTCTAGGTGCTCAGAGAAAAGTAACTTTTACGTAGGATGAAAGATGTTGTAACACACCAACAATGGAGGAAATTGGATTTCTGGTATACGAACGAGCGGTAAGGTCGGGATATTAAGGCGGTAGAAAAGGCTGATAGCTGAAATCGGCAAGATCGACGCTGGAATGATTGAGGACATGGAGGAGGAAGCACCAAGAGAACCCAAGACACTAGAGTGAAAAACAAGAGAGAAAACCATCCGTTGGCAGGGGGTGGAAAATGTCCTCTCGGCTTTCCTGGCTGTGATAATGAGCTTCAAGTTCAGGATTTGGACCAGAATGGGCTTTGAGCTGGACCCAAGAGGGCGCTATTTTCTTAGCAACGGCGGTTCCTTCGTCGGAACTAAACGACGCTGGTTCACGAGCGACTAGGAAATGCACGCGTCACGGTCGCATCACACTTAATGAATTGAACCCGCGACCAACGCAGCTCTTGTCAACCGAAGAGGGGGCGTTTCTGTTCGAGGCGAATTCTACAAGGCATCGTTGGTGGAAGCAGATGGTTTATCTTATAACGCTACAGACGGAAAATATTAGGCATCGCAGTGAGGGAGTGTGGGTGATCAGTTTTGCGGCGCTGAGAGTTCCCCGGTGATATGGATTCCGCCACTAATGCATGTGCATTCCGATGGTAGCGGTACTGCCTCAAGTCTGGCGCCCCATGTCGTCAGCTCTAATAACCGCTCAGCTTGAGCGATGAAAAACATGCACAACCCAATTACATGGTGCTTATCTGGGAAATATCCTATTATTTGATCGGCAAAGCTGATAATGCAAAAGTAATCTCTGGGAGCTGGCGTCCGCACACAATGAAGCCCTTGTACTTTTCCCAGCGACCAAGACCTGTGAAAGGTGGATTTTATTACGTTGTAATGACAAGGTGCCAGTCGTCTGCATGAGTTTGCCCTGATTCTGAAGTATCGAAATGTTTACAGTTTTTGGTATACCACGTAACGTCCTCGTATTGTTACACTGTGAAGAGGGCAGCATAACTCCTTTTATCCAAGCGCAGTTAAACGGTATTAAACATCAGCCTTCCGTGTCTCCACCCAGTAACAACAGACTTCTCTCCGGTGATCTCCTTCATGAAAACAAGACGTTTCAAAAAAAAAAAGCTTCAGAAACTACATGTGCCGTAGAAAAAAATCATTACACGTAGTACATTGGGGTCCACTGTAGTCCACTGCGAGGACAAAAGAGGGAGAGGACATAGTGGGTGGATTGTCCTCGGTAATCAGTTTTGGTCCTCAGAGGTACAATTTCAGGAGAGATAGAAAGTAGAGTGCATACACTGAGCATACAGTGTGAAAATACACGTTGGGCAGGTTAAAAATCCAAATCAATTTGAATTCTCCATTGGAACAAACTGCATCCACGTTTATCTAACACCTTTATCAACCAATCAGTCTCCAACTCATAAAGCGACTTAAGAAGGGGTGGTATCTCATTATCAGGTTTTGGCATGATTGAAATTCTCAAGTCTGTGATTCCAGCCAGCTTCCTTTGGAGTGTCTACGTATGATAATTGTTTTACGTCAGATCGATCAGGTGACTATTGTTGCGCACTCTTTTCGACCATTGCTTAGACTTCTTTTGTATACCTTTGGCTTCGTTATTGTGAATATAATGCGACGAGGTAAGTACTTGACTCTCTGCGTAACTACATTGACATTAGAGGACATACTGAAACATGGTTTGCTCTGCCTTTGAAGGAGTGGAATTTCATTACCTGACCTGAATTGGCCCTCGCAGGGCCTCAACAGGCTTAGCTCTAACAGCCGAGCAAGACTTGTCGGACACGGCCGACGTGTTGTCTTTTTGCGCCCCAACAAGTGCGATAGTTGGGCCCCGGATCGATACCGGCACGCCCGGCCCGGGGTGTTTGTGTGTGTGCCGAGCGCGTCGGGTAAAGTGCTTTGCGGAGAGTGCGGGTGTTGACATTGTGGCGAGGAGAGCTCCGCCGGAAGAGGTGCGCAACGTCACGCTTGCTAGCCGGGTCCTTGGAATAACATCACTCAAGAGAGCCTTGTTTGAGGGGGGGGGCTTGGTTGCTCGGTGAGATCGTCCAATGGTGCAGACTCTAAGGCTGACATTCTCACCAAATAAACCCTAAGGAAATGTCAACAAATCATGACGTCACTTTGCTCACACTGAGGCCCAATCACAGCAGGTCATGCCCAGCTTCATTCTCCAAGACCTGCATCGCCTCACCTTCCGCAAGCCTCGGTATACCACAACTGAATAGGAGCCCTTGGTCCCAGGTACGCGCCTTGTGCGCACGCGTGTATGTGACGTTACACTTACACCAGAGCTTGTCAGGGTGTCTTTTTGGCGACAAGAAGCCTGTCAAGTCACCAAGTAGATTCGTGACGTAAAAAAATTGATCCATCTTGAAGACATTGCTTCTGAAATCCCACACCCCGTACAGCAACAAGCTCTTGTATCGATCGATAAAAGCGTACGCCTGCCGCGCAGTGCGGGAAACCAAAAATTAAACACTCGCTTCTCAAGTGTGAACTAAGAGATGAAGAGTATGACAGGACAGTCACATACGCGGCGGAGTACTCTAAAATGATGCGCCTACTCTCTGAAAACTAATATATATAGCTTTTTCAATATTTTAGGCAACTCTCAATCTCATTAAGTATTGGCCAGGCATTAAAAATACAAAGTCCAAACTGTTTTGCACTTTTTATCATAACAACTTGTTTTGCTCAGAACCACACTGTAGTATAGTGTTGAAACTTTTCATTATGACACCCAGAAAAAAAATGGAGATTGTTCGACAGGAGACTTTAATTTGATTTTTCCTCCCACTTCTAATTAAGGTCACGGACTTAAATATTGACATATTTGTGCTCACGGACTGCGTGAGCATGTATTGCCAAACCTCGTATTGCAGTTGTGTCGCCTGCAATTTCTGTGGCTGGCGTTCAAGCTTATCCCTCGTCGAAATATCGGTTAAGTATTCTTGTTTCCGTTTTCCTTTGGTTGTGCCCAAGTTTGTGCTTGCCCTGGCCGCTAACCGGTCACAGTAGAGTCGCCAATGCTCACATCTCTCAAGTTCTGAAGCGATTTAACATTTTGTACATCTCTGGAGAAAGAGTAGATATATGGTAATTGCTGACTGGTTTCCCCGCTTATCAAGTGCATCACACTCGATCGGGGCCCGATAATGGCGTTATGACATCTTCACTTAGCTTCTTCCAATCATCTGTCACCGCAAAGCGAATCATCAGTGCTATCAATATTCATAATAACGCGGGAAAAGAAACGTCAGGAAATGACTCGGAATAACAGTCCGCCCAACTCTGTCCTCTCCCCTCTAATGCCATTTTGCTGATGCGTCCCCAGATGAATTAGCGCCAATTTTCGGGCGATTTGCCCGCCGGGTGAGGAGCGTGCAACCAGCGGTGAAATGCCGTAATTGGATTGTATAAGAATGGACTGTCCCAGGCGACAGTTGTGGGACAGACGACTCCCCAGAGACGGCCCCTGTTACCCTTCAGCGATTTAGAAGGTGTTTTGTGGTCTGCACGGTTCTCTTCTGCTAAGTCAACTCGAAAAAAACATTGACGGAATCAGACTGATCCGCTTTTAAAAGACTATTCCCGTGACTTGTGGGACGTAAAACGAGAGAAATGCATGCTCCGTTCCAAACGCTCGTCCGACTCAAGCACACACAATTATAATACAACGCCTTTTCACTGATGTCATGACCTCTAACCTGTGACTCTTCATGCATAGATCACCAACAGCACGTGATTGGGAGAAAAAACAATCATACCAAGTTTGATACTAAATCTGAAAAGAAAATAATATCTAAAAGCAGCGGTGATAAATCAGCGGTGATGCGAAAACTAGTTTTGAGTTTTCTCTCCTGCATGCCTGGAAAAGTCTATCCATTCAAAGACAATAGTAAATTATTAATTAAAAATAAATCAAAATGTGAACACAGCGTGAAACCGTAAAACAGTCCCCAGTTACCAAGGGACTTGGGCCCTTTACAATGAAACTTGAAAAGAGACTAAGAAAAATGAAGGTCTCTTCGTGCAAAAAAATGAGGTTTTTTTTCAAATTAACATGGACAGGTTTGATTTAATTCGATTCAATGTATCAAAATGAGTCACAAGTGACTACAGCCACATTTGAGTCACAGGTCTTTAAGTAAACTTTGGGAAAGAAAATGAATGACAACCATCAAATTAGTGATGGTAAAAACTGACACCAACCGTTCAGTTGGAGTCCAAATGCCGCACGCAAAAGCAACGTATTACTGATAATGGCCGGAAGGCTGAGTCGACTGGGTGCGCATTTGTCCAAGGACTATAATTTTATGCAGACAAAACAGGAACGGCGACCAGAACTCCCTGAGCCCTCGTATTGAAGGATGCGGAATTAATAAAGTCGATGCTGATGAAGGGAATACATTGTCCGGTGGTAGGCGCGGAGCAGGTGCGTTGCATGTTACTTAACTTCTGATTGTGTCCGGTCGCGCGGCGGATCGTCCCAGCGGTACTCGGAAACCGTATGTCTCTTGGGCATGTATGGTTCTATGCTCCCTTTAAATGCACCACTGTAAAATACTATACATAATGATGCACATTGAATGAAACCACGCTCTCCTCTCTTATTTGCCACGTTGTTAATACCGAAGAACGAAAGTGATCAGGTTCTACGAAATTGGAAATAATTTTTTTTTCAAGGTTTTATTTCTGTGCATTACATAAAGAAACACAGTTTAGTTTTTATGTGGGATATTACTCACCTTATATATCCTAATAAGTTACACAGTACATGCGATTTTGTCCAAGTATTAAACATGGGCTAACAGAAATGCACTGTTGTTTGAGTATTAATATATGTTTAATAAATTCTTGGCGTTTCCTCACTCAGAATCAAAGAGATATATTTATCACTCTCGTTAAAGTCCTCTGTGCACCATTTATTCTGCAGCTGAAATTGTCTAAGCTAGGCGTGCGCGGTTAGAATACCGAATTTGCCCCGTGGCACCAGGCATGGCTTCTTAAAAGGCTTTGGTTAGATCTGATAATTAAAGATTCGACTTGTGTTATGGTGCAAGTTATAAGTCCTTAACTTAACAGTGCCTGCATGGTTTGTCAATCCTACAGAAATGTAAACTATGAGAAATAGTGGAAGGGGTGAAAATTGCAAAATGGAAATAATCAACCCCTCAAGAAAAAACAAACATTGAGACCTACGTCATGAGGTTTCGGTATTTGGATTTTTTAGATAGACCTTTGTATGAAAAGCATTTTCAGATTTTGTTTTCTTTTCGGGAACGGCAACACGAGTTTCAGCCATAACTATTAAGTTGTCCAGTCTTTCAATTTAATAAAGCAGTTCTGTGTTCGGTGTTACTGAATAAGCAGTGCGAAGGCATTGCATTAAGCTTCTTGTTTTATAATGATTCGCAAGCCACTTACTTCAAGGTGTCAGCGTGGTGTAACCGAGTATTTCTAGATTGAAATTGGTTTTTCTCTCATACAGCACCCTCGCCTTGAAGCATAAACAGGAGAAAGTATCGTTTCTATTGTTGGGGGAATATGCTCTCGAATCAACCTTGAGCAGGAGCACCCCCACATCGGTCAAAACGAGCCATGCTGGTAAGGAGTGTTCATGTTGTTGGTAGAGACGCGACCGTAACACGTGCATTTCATAGTCGTTTGTAAACGAGCCAAGTCAAGTTCCGACCAAAGGAGTCTCCGTTGCTTGGAAAATTGCGCCCTCTCTTGGTCCAGGTCGGGGCTCATTGGAATGGGAAGCAAAGATTTGGTGGAAGAAACTATTGAAGGACAGGTAAATGTAGGGCACCAGGATTCTATGTAGCACCGTACCCAAAGAGTGAATGCGTCGATACAATGTAGGACATGGTTCCTTTAATTACTGCCCACTGTGTCTAGGGAGACATTTCTTCACTCAAGTCAACAAAGAGCTACAGTCGCCTACCATAAAGTAGTACAGCTTGTGATCCTACTTTGGAACAATTTATAGCTATTGAGTGTAGATTTTGGGACCATATAATTGTCTGTTGAATATTTTGGAATGTTTGTAAGGTGCTAATTCTATTCTCAACAAATTGTCAATTGACAGTCTAAATTATTTCACTGCAGAGTAATCACGAAGTATAGTACGAGTATAAATGAGTAACATGACATTTATTATCAAATTGGTGTCATCATTTTTGTAACCTTGTATATTCTAATCAAAATGAACGTATATTTTGCGACTTTAAATTGCAGCAAATGGAAAATGAATACTCACTTCCGGAGGGTCACAGTAAAATACAGAATTTCAGCGTATAAGAATGGACATTTGTTGTAATTGGCAAGTAATGCGTCCGTCCGAAAGCTCAATCACGTATTTGTAACCTCTTTAATGAAACGTAATGCACATTTATTTATTTGAAGGATGCAAACCGAGGTCGAATTCTTGTCATTGCGAAAATGAAACCAGGTTTAAGGCCGTTTCCAAAATCTACGCTAAATTGAAATATCATCTTGCAAAAAAGATCGCCCATTTTCCGCAATTGGCCGGGAAAACCTACAATTTACTGACCTCCTGCAAGGCGTATCATTCTGTTCATCAAGAACAGTGCAACGCATTACCTTTCTCCACCAGCCCGATAAAATCATTGTGACGGTCCTCGAGACGCTCCCCTCGGAAAAAAAATGTCTGTGTCTGCCACTGTGGCTTTTCCCAATCTTGATTGACAGTTCTTGCTTGTTATTGCCAATACGTTTGAGGCGACCGAATTAGTTTCAATAGGGTCTCTACTGTATGTACACCCCAGGCCCGTCGTGTTCTTGTTGATATTGTCTTCTTGTAGTTTTCGTCGTTGTCGCCGTCGCCGATTGTCGCTGCTGTTTGTTGTCGTTATTGGTATTGTTCTTGATCTTATTGTTCGTGCTGTTGATGCTGTTCTTTTCCCAAAGGGTGCGATATACACCATTCTGACTTAGCCATGTACAGAGAGGAAGGAGGCCGCTAAGTGGGAAATTAACTTTACATATATAAATCCCAAGTCTCCAAGCTCAAAATAGATGACACATCGGAATTCCACGGACTGGACATCATTTAAAGAAACACACAGATTCAGAAAGTATGATACAGTGGCACCTACCCCTTTTTGGCAGGATACGGGCAGGGGATATCTCTGATGGGGACACACATTGCTCGCTGAAAGCGATTAGATTTTGGGCCCACTCGGGCGTTTTTCTGCGACTGCAAATGGACTCGAGTAAACGGATAGGTTGTGGTGTGCGCTAAAATGCATCTTTCGCAATATGAGATACCATCGGCGCTGCCGGTATTTTGCCCTTTGAAAGCACCCCCTTTCAAACAACCTTTTGAAGTTACCAAATTCAGTTACTGACATCTGATGCGCACACACACTCATAAAATGAATATACGAAGGAAGAAACCGAGTGTGTTTGGAAGTAAGAAAAATACCCCTCAATGCGCTCAGACTGAGGGAATAAACGAGACAAAACAAAACATACCAAAAAAGGAGAAAAAAGTGAAAGACAAAACAGCAGGTAAAGCAAAGGATCTGAAGTGGCTCTGAGTCGTTCAAGGAGCGGGTAGTACTTCAAGTTTTTTTTTTTTACAATCAAGCTAGACAAATAGAAACAGGAGAGGATTAACAGACAAATAACTGGTCAAGCAACACAAAAGGGACTTACCGTTATACGGGTGGTCAATCAAGTCGTCACTGCCCAGCACACACAGACTGCCGAAGCAAACGGACAGGATCACTAGCAGAAAACACTTGGTAAACCCTTCCATCTTGGCGTTCGAACCCAAACGCGACCAGCCGCAGAGTGTCCTGAAAGAAAGTATTGGCAGGACCGTGTGAGCCTTTAAAACGGCACACTGCGCATGAGTGGGTGGTGCGTACGTGCATCACCGAGAGTATACATAAGTAACATAAGCACAGTAGACTGGCTCCCATCGCTACCATCACAACCCTTGACGTCTTTTACGTTAGGACAGTTAACCACTGTGGGCAAAAATAACTTTTGATGTAAGCACGCCTTTTCATAAGTCGCTGGAAAGTGTCGGAAGTAAAGTTTGGAGAAAAAAAAAGAATAAAAGAAAGAGCAACGCGGAAGTTTACACATAATGGACATTTTTAAACATAAACGACCATAACCGGAAATGAACAAACATGGGTTTGAACCTTTCGGACATGTTGGGAAATGGGCAGAATTGTCACGTGACTTGTGGTGGCAATCATGCAGGCCACTACCATCCCTCGATATAGTCAGAGTTCCTTGGTTAGGGCACCAGACCAACGTGCTTTTATGGCGCATAACTGCCGGAGGCACAGCGACATAAGTGTCTCAGTTGGAACCAAAATGGTGAATGATGCGTCAGTACACACGGACAATAAGCATACAATGGCTGCATACAGTACTGCACACGTAATGAGCAGCCATTTTGGTTCCAAAGTCTGAGGTTCTCTCTATATTCAGCTCTGCTGCTGGAGGTGCAGCACCGCCCTCCTCGACAATCTCTCGACCACGTTCAAAACTCTTCGTTGGTGTATAAATAAAACGTGGGCAGACTGTCACGTGTCGTTTGACAGAAGTCTTTCTGTAGATTTGGCAACATTAATGTCAGTCAACAGAAATCCTTTATGACCCTCTCAGACTTGGCAAAGATGTGGTGCACAGAAGGTCAGAGGTCACATGAGCGACGCCGAACGCATGGGATCTCATCAGCTTATCGAGACACACTTACTGCAAACACTGTATATACGTTGGATTTTGTTACACGGCAACATCAGTTCATATTGCACGACAGAGTATAATATTTCCAAGGCAATGTCTGAATTATGTATTCGGGACCATTGTAAGATATCGGATGGCCATACCAACCTTATATGCAAGGTGACTTTTTCAATGTTTTTTCTTCCATCAGGCCGGCATCAATCTCAGATTTAAAAAGATTGTCGAGAATACGATCTCTTATCTTTGAAAATGAAGCAAGGTGAATAAAAGTGCATTTGGCATTCGTTTTGATGGCTTGTGTTTACCTTGGCGCTACTTAGCCCCCCCCCACCCGGAAAGGGAAGGGGGTGAGGGAGAAACAGTTTGAGGTTGACGGAGCTAATAAGAATTGAGTCAGTATTTTTGTGGCGAACGATTCGTCTTGGTGAAGAGGAAGGACAAGAATTGAGTGTTATGTCACGCCTGTTGAGTTATCTTGCAGCAGACCCACCAAAGACCAGGGAGAGAGGTGGACTGGGGTTACAGATTATCTGTCAGGAGAGACCCAGGTCAGATCTAGCGTCAGAAAGACACTGTTGGACTCTTTTAAACGTGCCCTCAAGCCTGAAAACAAAATCGGAGAATTTTTACAGATGAAACTGATTGGCTCCCTATATATCCCAGTATTTGTTTCATTTGAACAGTTGCTCTTCCTACGTTGAATTAAGAACGACTGTAGAAACGCCCACACACCCACGGAATTAATATTTGTCCCCGAAGGGAGAACCCTGTGTTTAAATAACGGCCCTTTACCTAACACGTGTAAGCTATGTGGCACTGTGTTTTATCAAAGAAACAAAACGAAACAATACCTTTGTCCTCTGTGATGAAATACTGAGAGTGTTTTTTCGTGATGTTTCGATACTTGATATCAGAGGTCTTGGTCGCAGTATTGAACGTAGGTGTATAGGCTTTAACCTTATAAAGAAGCGGGGCGTTTTTGGACCGGCTCATACTTCAGGGAACCCCCCCCCAGGCATTGGCCTTACCACATCCAATTCTCTTTATGACATCTATATTAATTACATTTTGTGAAGTCCTAAAATCAGTTCATAGTTTAATATGTGCTGCTGTGGTCTTATGTTTATCTACGGTCATACGTATATATAAGCGCAGGTTCATTGAGCATGACAATAGAAGTAAACGTAATATTCGGTGAGCTGCCCAAGAAACAAAATGAACGTCAAGCAACAACGGTGTGTCAGATTTTCACAAATTGCACGCCGGATAAACACCCTTTCTTAAAAAATGTACCCTTCATAAAGTTTCATTTCCAAAGAGTGAGACAAGATCAGGCATATTCGAGTAAAAGTCACTGTAATTTGATTAGCACACTTTGGAAAATATCAGCTTGCAGGAAATTTGAGAGTTATGTCGATATGTCTAACTCTCTTCAATGTTTTTCAATTTTGTACCTGGTGTTGGAGGGAGTGAAATTTCACCCAATTAGCTTTCAATGGCTTTATCACCTTTGGTAAAAAATCAGTTAGAAGTTGGACGAACCTGTTGGTAACGGGATGGTTTCTGTGATCCTCGTTTTTTTTTCTTAACTAACTCCGGTAAATAAACGAAGTACTCCATAATCGCTCCGGTTGCAAACAACCCATTGTGTCGACATATAAAGTCGACATGTCGACACAGGACACAAACTTGTGTATCCTGTTTTTGAGGGTTGGTGAGAAGCGTACAGGATGCGACGAAAGCTATGCGCCAATGTCACAGGCTTCCATTTACACTGAAGTATCTCTTCCTTCATTTAGCTGGTAAATTTATTGATTTTATGGCAGCAATTCAGACACACAATGGCACAAAGAAACGCTTCACGTCTTTTCACAGGAACGTGACTTGACAATGTCGTTTTGTCAGAGACACGAGGAGGCTTTTCAAGAGCACTTTTTTGTTAACCAAAGCCACATTGGTTACGTGCCGACGTCTATGAAAACTGCCCACATATAGATTAGCAGTAAATTTTATTTTGCAATTAGAAGAATTGTTGTTGGCATTAACATCGGGCCGGCAAAAGTGAGTGCGTTAAGTGAAGGTTTTTGTCAGTTAGTGGTCAGGAGGAGCGCCCTTCTCTTGTACTCCGTGACGGGGACAGTGTCAGAGAGTCGATAGCTAGTAGACCAAGGGAAACCAGCGGCGTATCCAGCTTTTGGTGTAGGTGAGTTTGTTTCTGCATTCAATTGGGGACCCTGAACAATAGAGGACATTAAGGTCCCCGATTGACAGAGGGCCCCCAATTGACAATTGTGCACAAAACATATGGATGGTCTTCTAAAAAAGTTAAAGTACAAACAAAAGAGGAACAATAGCGGGTCCCCAGTTGCAGGCAAATACACACTTGCATGTGTGTGGGACGGGGAAAATCCAAAACCAAATGCGGCTTCGGGCTCATTATACATGATGTTGGGGAAGAAAAAAAAAGACCTCAATCACGATCGAGATATCCTTGATTTTATTTCCTGGTGTTGTTTTCTTAGGATTTTGGTGCTAATATTTGATAAATAAATATAGACTGATTACTTTATCCCTATCCACCTTCCCCCGCATGATAAGCCACTGGAAATAACCCCTCATTCCCCACGAAATCGATAGCATCGCTAATCCAAAACAGACGCCAGAAAATGTTACAGTGAATACAACAGTAATACTAACAAATGAAAATTGGAAATAATACTATGATATTTAGTGGATACCAAGTATTGCGAGTATCAGTTTCTTTGAATATCCATTTCGGAATTTGATTTCGCAAGAAATGAAAAAAAAATAAAGTAATAAATTGCATTTATACGCGTACAGTTTGAATGTGCTGCTGATGAATTAGGCATTTATTGATTATCACGTTTTTGTCCTACCCAAACGATATTCAAATTTTCGAGTGCCTACCGTTACGACAAATCGTGTTCTGAAAGGTTAAAATCTATCAAAATTAACATACAGCTGATCCTTCCGTACCGACTGTTTCCTGAAGTAGCCTTTTTACTCTCCTCTGAAACGGAATTCGAAGAATACATCGTTTTCTCAATATGTATAACATTGTCCAAACACTATCAAATAAAACAAGAAGATTCAACAAACCTAGATTCCTCAATAAGGATGTCCATTGTATTCTTGTGTTAGTTTCACCTTCACCTTACACTTAGGTTTATCGGACGTGATTTCAATATTAATGAAATTCCATGCAGGAAGCACTTTGGCTTGTATTGGAAGCTAACACTACTGGCCTTTTAACACTCCCAAGACATATTTACAGTCTTCTTCAATAAAACTAGCACATACACCCTGCGCAAGTGTAAACGTGAGTAAACCCCCCCCCCCGACTAGTGGAGTGTCATTGCTGGCTGCAGGACTGAGTGAACAGGCCCAGAGTAGGTAAATCACCTCGCGATGTTTAACATTTTCAATAATTGATATATATTTCCAATAACACTGCAAACGCAAGTACTCGTAAGCGCTCGCCCCTTCGTGGTATTTAGCTTCCCCCTTTTCAACAACACATCAAATAACGTAGCTACTTGAGTGGTTGTGTCATCACCGCACGATAACGTGCCGCTCGCAGCAGGACTGACGGAATAGCTCGCGTGATCGTTAACTTGAATCGCAAACTAATATTGTAAACGAGAGAGCGGTATTTCTCCCCTTGGAGACTTAAAAATGGCAAGATTGAGCCGCAGCTCTCCCTGGTTTCTCAGACCCCAAAGGAAAATCTATCTCGCTAATACCTGGCACTGAATTTCCTGCCCTTGGACTGACGAGCACTCAAGAGTGGCCCTACACAGGCTCTCTTGTCGGCACTTAACCCGGCATCTTGTATTTTCAATTATTGCACTGCCATTTACGTTCCGGGGCAAACTGCAACACATAATAACAGACAATAAATACCCTTGCTTCATTAAACAGGAAAACTCTCTCAGGTATTTAAGAGAAGATCCCAGAGATGATCGGAAATCAAAAGTTTCAATTCTTCGCGCTCAATTTAGTGTAGAGTTTCAGGAAGGCTTACGGATATCTCGGTGAGGGTTACAATGCGAAGATGATCTCTTTCTTTCAAAATGGTCCCCAAGCGGACCGCCATTTTGAACAAAACAAAGGTGTCCACATTTTAAGTGAGAAAAGTTACAGTAGCTCCTAGAGTCCCGATTTGTTAAAGACCCTCCAAACTATTTCTAAACCTTCCAGTTCATGCATGGCCCACTGACTACTCAAAATACAACTTGAAGGTTTGCAGATCGTGAGCAGGGCAGTGGTGTATCCAGGCGAAGTGACTTTTTTTCCCCAAAAAGAATGTCCACTTACTCAGCGTTAAATGATCCCTCACCTCCATCCCCTCAAGTCAAACGGTAGTACGTTTCCATCTATTGCTTTCAATACCATAAAGATGGCAGGCTATTTTGGACTCATCGACATTGGCGTTTCTCCGCATTCGGGTAGATGGAGGGCAACGACTCAGGCTCACTGTAGGGAAGTTTGTCATCTCTACAGGGCCCATTTCTAACTTTAGGAAGAGGTCATTCTTTCTATTGGAGGAAAAATCACGTGGTGGCAAAGTCTATTCCATCCTCGTACGGAAGTACACGTTTGGTCTTTGTCGAAGTTGTGGTTGAATATTTCTATTTTATTGCACTGAGAATTCGTAATTTTGAGAATTCTGCTTCAGAAGCTTTGCCGATTCTAAAAGATTATTTTTTTACACATCTATTTTGCTGACACAAACTTGGAAAAAAATCATTAAAGTTGATGGTCAATTTGATCTGGTATACACACGGAATGGTGCTGCCATCGATTAAAAAATACGTCCTAAAGCTAACCGTACGTACAATCCAATTCAACCAATGTTATGACATGCGACGGGACATGAAAGATCTACAAACTCGTACAGAAGCCGAGCACGGTAGACGAAAATAAAGAGAATATTGCAAGACGTTATACATGTACCGAATATTACTTAATGTTTTCGATTGTTAATTGACAGGAACCAATGAGAAAAGGTCTTCGATACATTTGAGGGAAAAGTAAACCGACTTTTAAAGAAGGGGTTGCACAAAAGAGTCGTCGCCATTTTCCTAAATATGCACCTGCTAACGAGGTTTACATTCCTTTACATTATTTTTTTGGAAATAACTTGGGAAAACGTTTTTTTGTTCAAGCAAATGTTGCATAATGTAATCAAAGAAAAGTTGAGCCAGTGTATGCAGATATTAAACAAACTTTTTAATGGTTTGTATTAATGTTCACCGTAACGTGTATCATTCCGTCGCCATGTTTTAAATCAAATTTGCAAAATCAAATATTCAGTGCTTAGAGTGACGTTATTGCAGCGATATCCCAACTGCAGAGTTCTGCGAGACACAAAGGAATTACATTGTTTCTAAAAGTCTAATACAGGCATCTCAATTGAATCAATTATGGAAAACAAGTTGTACCATCCATTTAATGTTCATCTCAGCATCTGTCAATAACTCAATTAAGTCATTTCTCGCGCTCGTAGCATTATATCTCGATATTTTGACCGTACAAAAGATATCTTGGCAATCCATCGAAAGAGCATATGAACTTAAATGTGATATAAATCGAATATTCAAAACGGGGAAAAGCTCTCTTACATGTTGTGAATTGCGGAAGCTTCACATCTTGCATAGTTAAAGCTGGAGTGTTACTGAACACTACGGTGTTACAGTCACTCGTGTATACTTGTGGAAATGATAGCGTCGAATAAAAACGGTGTTGGAGTGAAAAGGTAAACCTCACACTGCTGTGTTGAGGTATGCCTTCATACAAATGTGATAAGTGTGGCGATGGCTTGTGAGTTTTTGTATTTGCATGTTATATTGTTTGTCACGATTTTGAATTTGCTGATACAGACAAGGGATCTGAAGGCTTATTTCAGTGAAGAATATCAAGTATCCTAACGCATTTAAACCGTTGCGAAAATTTAACACCCCGTGTATCAATATAGAAATGTCATCGGTGTTGGCTTAGTGTAAATGTAACACCCACAGTGTTTGAAGTGTAACACCGGTTCTTTCCTCATTAATTCACCCATGCAAGTCAGCCACACTGTGCACACAAAGAAAGGTTTACTGCAGCTGTTGGTGTTAACGTGTTGACACGTCATGGAAATCCATTTTTATTCTTTCAGGTTCATAATAATTGCTACAGAGTAGTACCCCAACCCAACTCAGAGGTAAACGAACGAGAAAAAAAGGTTCAAGCTGATCCTTGGGCAAGCTACACTTCACACATGGACTTGCAATCTTAAAACAATCTGAACGGGGAAAGAGAACGGAAAAAAGAGCAAGAAGCGAGGAAATGGAAGTTGGAGAAAGGAGAGGAAATGAAGAAAACTTAACCTTTGCAAGCAAACCTCCCGCCGGCGCACCTTAAACGCGAGGGAGATAATGTACAGTGGTCCAAGGATGACTAAATGAAAGGCAGAGTTAAAAAAAAAAGTTTATGGTACACAAGTAGAGAAGGTTTTATATGATGGTTTTATTTTTGCATTAATCACATGCTCACCATTTTGTTGTGTTTTTAACCATCGGGCCAAGAAAGATGGGATCTTTTCATTAAGTTAATCAGTTGTGAATGAATTCATTTATGTATCTTTAGACGAATGAAAATAGACTCTGTAGCGGCAGTGAAACATATTTCTTTTCTCTCTGGTCATTTTCCCCCAAAGCTGGCTGGACATGCAGCTCCTCGGCGCACCGATATGAACTTGCTAAGTACTCTCGCCGACGGGGATTCCGTCCATTACAATAATCGCTGCCTTGATGAGCGCGCTGCGGGTGAAATAACTTGATCCGTTTGCCGAACGCGCAGCACAAGCGCCCGTAAAACGGACACGGACGAGCATCGGACGGAGAGGGTATATCAAACCTTCAGCAGACGCCCAGGCAATCCAACTGGAGCACGAGCTTAGTAAAACAGGGCTTAAGACAAATGAAGCTGGTTAGACACAAACAGACCGCAAACAACAAACATTATCGGGAAAAAATAAAACAAAGACTGAAGTTTGATCCATCCAAACTGGAACTATTGTGCAACAACGCGGTAGTAGATTCCATTGTCAAATAGGGGTGGCATTCTTTACTCGAACGTTGTGCAGTGCAAGTATAGGAGAAGTGAGCACAACAAACACTTGTTGAGCATTTGTCAATTTAGTCTGGTACCAAGGATATGTTTCCTGAAAAGCGAACGAGACAAACTCCACCAGTGGTCACCAACTTGCGCATGGAGCTTTCAAGATGACAGCAGCAACATTTGGCGATGCAAAGGTGCAAAGGCTCACATACAGTTAAATCAACAACTGTTGCAGCGGCTTGATTAGATTGTCATTTAATTTACTATTTGGATTGATTTTTCGTCACCATAATAGCTACAAAGTGAAAGTGGGAGTTATAGTTTACAACATGGGAAATATTGCCGACTAGTTGCAGAATAATAAAAATGGGACACTTTCACATAACTTTGGACTGTTAGATAACGCATTAAAATAAGAAAGCGTACCCTACGATTCGACTTGCAGTGCGATTCTTGTCAGAAGTGCAAACACACGGCAGTCAGTGACTCAAGACATTTCTTTTGTTTCAGAAAGAGAAGACACAGACTGCCTTAGCCTAGGAAATCTGCCGTAGAGCATAGAAGGAGATCTTTCTCCATCTCGTGAATGCTTTAGTATCGGTAGAAGTCATTTCGGTTTGCGAAAAAGAACGTCCTCGCCGAGTTTCAGTCATGCTTCCATGTCTGGGATCCTCGTCAATCGATGTAAACTGAGTTGCAGCCGCTCCCCCTACATATCTGCCGCAACAAACCTCGGAGAAAATGCCATTTTATTTCTAATTTAAAAATTTGCAGACATCACAAAGATTACTACGTTAGATGTTGACTCGGACAAATCAAAGTGCTATGGACCAGTGCACCTGGACTTTTTTTTCACCGAAACGCAGAACCACTGAGTACAAAATCTTTAAACCAAGCACCCCCGTCGATAAGTTCAATATTCCCGCAATCATCAAGCAACGATCGGCCACCGGTGTCACCCCAGGCTGGCAATCAGCGTGGATCGTTATGGTGCTTAACTCTGTTTGTAGAGGGCCGCTCTACCAAACCTAGTCAGAGATGATCACACAAAGACTTTTTACACCAGGTCGAAGCGTGTTGGGCTCAGACTCTCGAAAGCAAATTGGCGATTTCTGTCAATTTACCGAGCGTCCAATTTGACACCACCTGCGCCAACGTTGCTGCTTGGCGTCTTCCTTTACTTCATCTCAGGACGGGGACGAGCAGCAACAAGCTGGAACTGTTACTTCAACGGACTGGACCACCAAGAAGGCAGATCATAAACTCAAAATTTAGCACAAGCCTCCAGGTGAGTATGGGGGTGAACCCCCTCCTAGCTCTGAGACAAAAAAGGTTGAAAAAGGTGTAAAAACACCTATATTTATAAACAAGACAGCATCCAGCAGATTGTTCTTATGTCTACAATTAAGGTGAGGGTTACAAACAGGAGACTATAAAGCTAGAACGTACTGCTTATGATGTATAGGATATTTTTTTTAAAATCCGGTCCGACCCCCCCCCCTCGGAGAATTCCTATATTTGGCCCTGAACCCCTGAACAGGTTTTTCCTCTTATTCTTGTAACCGTTTAATTCAGACACATTCAAATGTTTGACTGGTGGTTCTCAAGAGAACTAACCCTCAAAGTCCCTAACTATAATGGTAACATCAGGAATTTAGCAGATAATAATGTACGACGAAGTATCAAAGTTGTTTAAAAACTTAAGAGAACAGCAAAGTATATATCGCTGATTTTTTCTAGACTCAGAGATACGCCCTTTGCTAGTGGATGTCGGGGACAAAATCTGTCCTACTAAGAAAGAAAAAGAAACAAAGTTGGCTGGCAATTCAGTGGCCTTTTAATCTTATTGGTATTTGTTTGCTTTTATTTTCTTTTTCCTTCCTGAATAGTGAGTATAGTTGAAGAAACTCAGCAGTATTTAGGTGTTTGGCGTCAGAGCCCCCTCCCCCGCCCAAATCAGTCAGAATCGGTAGCTGCGCAGTTTTGTCGTGATCGTCTCAACCGCATCGACCCGAGGTGGAGTGGGCCGGCTGCTCGCATCGCCGGTTGCAGTCCCCGCACCATGTGACGCCGCATACTGATCCCTCGGCAAAATCCCCGTCGACCCCCTCCCCAGGCCGCACGGTCTGCACTGTTCATGCGTTACAATTCACCGTGGTGGAGGGCTGGCAGGTCCGATGGAAAGAGGTCAGACTGAATGAATAAAGAGGCAGGGAACTCTTTCGTGACCTCTTATAAACTCCCCGGTCCACACACAAAATGTCTCAACACTGAAAACGACCTGAACTTTTCCTCATGTAGAATGGTCCATAAGGCTACTGTGTGACATGCAGTTGCGTCACTGAGGTGACATTTCTGAAGGGGTGCCCATGCAGGGGGCACATTACGGGGGGGGGCAATTGGAAGAAATGCAAGGGTCTTGTAGATAGGCTGTGTATATTCCAACGTGTCAAAGAGGGGCCGTTGGCACCAACGTCTGCTGGGACAGGGCTGGGGCATGAGTCCCCAGTACCCTCCGGCCAGTCGTTACGCCACTGACGACGTGACTGGGTTACTTAGAGTAGAAATAAAGATTTCAAAATATGCAGGGTACGTCATTGGCACACTTTCTCCCGTGACATACAAAAGTGAATGTCTCTTAGAGCGTGTATTTGGTTGAATATAAAGACTCATCTGTTTAATATGAGCGCTAGTATTGATTGACTTATCACCTGCAAACTTGCAAATGTTTGTTGACATATCAGTCCACAATTGATAACAACTGATAACACCTTCCACCTCTCTCATCTGCATGAAATCTTAAAAGCTTCAATACAGCAAGCACCATATTTCGATAAAGGAATGTGGAACTACCTGACGACTTAACAATGAAAGTTATTCGAAAATCAACGGAACCGTTTACATGTATAGAAAAAAAACTGTTTCTTTCGGAGTTCTTTAAAAAATAGAGTGTAGCACTGTATTGGAAGCATGTTTTTAAAGTTGTGGTTACCATTTCCTGATTGATTGTTTTTATTTATGCCTTCAACGAGGGTAAATATTACCGATATTGACAATCTGGAGTCTTTTAAAATCAACAAATTCATAGTTTTCGCACGTTTAGAGGGGAAATACATGATGTTAAATTTGTTGACAATGTGGTTATTTTTTTCGATCAAAGTCTCTTGCGAGCTGCCACGACTGTCACTTAAAGTAAACGAGACAATGATCAGGACAGTTTCGCCAACTGCATCACGTACAGAAAATGCTTGATTAGATGACAGGTGCAGTTTCGTCCGGAAATAAATTGATCAAGGCGAATTTTGTACCGACGAGCGACAATTACAGTGATTGCGACTTCCATAAATTGTGTTATGGTCTATTTTTTACCCTCCGATAAAAAGACCGTCTGCGCTTGCAGTTTTTATTTCACAACTTCCTCGATTTACAAATGTGCAGCCAGAAGCTTGATTCTGTCAATGAAAGGCTGAGAACAGCCCTCAGGATACACCTGGGTGCCAGGTTAATCTCTTTCTCGAGGCACCCGTCCATAGATTTTGTTCTCTTAGCTTTGTGTCAGTAGCCTACGCAGGAAGAGTGACGCAAGCTTCCATCGAGATCGTTCAGTAACGAGAACTGAAGACAGGCGCGGATATTGGCGATTACCCACAAGATGATGAGAGAAAGAATGCTGAACGCATCACATGATCTGGTTATTCTTGTTTTTCGAAACTCAAACCAGTTTGGGGTAGGCATAATCATTGTACTGATACTTATTTACGCCAACCTGATATTGCCATTCGGTTGGAAATACTGCGTGGGAAGTGCACACTGGCCAGCATGAATTTTCCTCACGAGAAAACAGTTGTGCCAAACCAAATGAAATTGCAGTTTTCCATTCTTTCAGAACTAATTCTTGCGTGACCGTGAAACAGCGGCGCCGATTGGGGCCTGGCTGAACCTCGTCGCCGACACTACGCAGAGGTCTCCATCAATTTGTCGCTCACTTACTCGGGCGCCGACAGAACGGCAATGCAATAAACTTCGCATTTATCCATGCCAAACGGCCCTGTAATTGATTGGGTCGAGAGCGGCGTTGTTCTCCAGGCTAAACTGCCGTTTGCCGAGCTTAATGATCGATACATCACAGGATACACTGGGCAAAGAGGTCTGACAAGATCTTGACGAAACTGATTGTTGGCGGACTACAATATTTTCCGGTGAATTATACCAATATTAACTTCATGAAAACAATTGCTAAGGCCGGCACTTCGGACACAATTCCCAACTAAGAGAAGCAGCCCTTTTCCTTTCGTTGATTTAATTTCTTAAGCCGTGTTAAACGTATCTACGGCTCGACCTGGCAAGTGTGTCACACGGGAAAATCGGGAAAGTGTGTTCTTTATTTTAAGTCATAACCATTTTAATTCGGACATGTCCTTAAAATAATTTACAAAGCTTTTCTGAAATAACATCCAGTCAATTACAGTAATCTACTGCACAATCTGGCATATCAAAATATACGCGGATCGTGAAATAAACTACTCTGAAACTAAGTCACATACCCATTTGTGCAGAATCACCGCCACCACTCCATTAGAAGTTTGTGCAATATTTTTGTGCTGACAGGTAGTGTTTGATTTTCAAATTTGAAAAGATGTTTCTCACGAAGTGTCTTAAGTTCGATACGGGGAGCCAAAATCTTACGGCTTTCATTGAGAGTGTTTTGGTAAAACATGTGGAACCTAAGAATTCTTTACCAGAATCAGCTAAGTACGCTTTACATGCAGAAGTGAAACAAGGCCATTCATAATTCCAGTTTTGGTCTCAAAACGCAGGATAGATTAACAAAAGGCGAGGACAAAGAGCTACCAAAAATGTCACTAAAATGAATTTAACTGCTCAATGGGAAACGGGCGTCAAATCAGAACTGATGTCTTATATCTGCTGTGGACACGTTTAACGTGGGTTCGTTGCTAACTGCATATTATCGTTACTGTTTCCTTCTCGATCTGCCTAAACCCGAAGAGAACACCTCGAAAAGTAGAAAATGATTTATGACAACTTAACGGGCACCGATGTAGTGATTGTGCATAAGTATCCAGAGCTCCTTGGCAGTTGAAGGTCAAGCTTGCATATCTTGATGTCTCCTTCCTCATTGAAGATTCCGTTCCATTTGACATCAATGTCAATGCATATTTCTGCTTTGATAAAGGACAATTCGTTTGGGGGGTTTAAATTCCACAGAAAAAAAGTTCGGCGGCCCTTTTCTGGTGAGTTTTTTTGTCAGTGTGTGCTTGTAACTCTAATGTAACGACATGGTTCTCCCGGCAATCAACATTAAAACCGACCTAGTTGTTGGTATCCGTGACTAACTGTGAACCGGCCATGCTGTGGTCCTCTCCTTGCCTTAAATCATTAAAATAGCCAACCCTTGCGGTTTATTCAATTGGGGAGGACTGTTCAGCTGGGAGAGAGATAGGTGCGGGCCAACATTTAATTGCCTAAGTCAATATTTGTGTGGGGTGATCTCCGTAAGTGATGATGATGACGCCGACGCGAGATCGGTCCCTCCCCGGCGTTTGTCAACGGAACCACGGGCCGTGTATAGACAGCGACTGGCCGATGCATGTTTTTTTTGTTTTTTTGTTTTTTTGCAGGCTGCTTTACAGGCCGGTGGAAAGAGCAAGACCAAGACCGAGCCGGCAGGGGAGTCGCAAGATCAACAGGGCCCCGGCAATCACCAAGAAGTGTTTGAGGAATGATGCATTAGGTGAAACACGTGGAATGGATGGTAAAAGGACGATAATGTGGGTCCCTCTTCAATCACTGATGAAGGGTGCTTAGACTTAAATGACGAAATCAATGCCCCACAGGATGACGCGGCGTGACGGTGCATCATTTTCCCTCCCGGCAAGGCATTGAAAAAGCCGCACTCTTTTGTTTTTAATTCGCTCGAGGCGCAGAG
The DNA here is from genome assembly GCF_001949145.1 of Acanthaster planci. Next base: position 1,903,833 of record NW_019091375.1, read on the forward strand.
CTCCCAAACCACTAAATAATTTACCGGACAGCAGAAGCTTGTAAGCCAGCCAAACACTGTAAGAGTTCTTAAATGAAGTATACGCGTATAATGGGTTGAGTTTGGGTTTATGTGCAGTCAACTGTAAAGAAATCCAACCACTTATCGGGAAACTATTTTCAACATTCAACAAGTTTAATTTATGGATCCTAATTCATAAATGAACGTTTTTTGGCTTAAAAAGTATGTAGCAGGTGACTTGCAATCAACGTGCAGTACTTCGCCGTGAGATTTTTCTTTTGAACAGTTTGTGTGTCCCTTTTCTTGCTTAAGACCTAAATCATTGTGTGTATACTTTTCTTAAACTTGCCTAAATCACTCAACCGCAAAGCACAGAGTTTTTAAAATTGGAGCATTTATACAGTTCACACTATAGACCTTTTCCCTGTGATGTCACGATCATGCTGGACCTATGATGTGTTGTGATGGCAATGAGTGCATAGTGTTGTGATGGTAATCTACCTATTCAAGATAAACTAGTCAAGCAAGCAGCGTTCGTGCGTGCGCTTGCACGTGGTTGAAGCTGCCCGTAGGAATATATGCGATCACCGTGGCCAAGGCGGTCCATAGGAAGCAGATAAAAGATGACACACATTGTCAGTAGCTACAAGTAAAGTTACCCATACATGGATGAAGTGACCAACATTTAGTAATCCCATCATTTTCACATAAGGAGGTGTAAATAATTGCTTTGAAATTGTGATAATCTGTGCACTCTAGTTTACAATAGCGGTGCACTCTTCCCAAAAACTACAACCAAAATAAAAGCAACAAAAATCATTTTCAGAACCATTGCCTCCGTCGCTCATATTCCACCTTTGAAAGGACGGTGGCTACATTTCATCCCATGATCACAAAGCTCCTATTTTCAAATGGAAATAGGCCTATCTAGGTTCGTTATCGTCGAGCTCTAACTTCGTTATTCTGTGCCCTCTAGCTCGCTTTATAAAGCCTTGGAAACATTTTCATCAGAAAGTTTCAAAGTGCTCACCTCAGACAAATGTGACGAGGGAAAGGTAGTACGTGCATTCCGAAAAAAAAAATCTAGGTGAGATGTTCCATGAAATAAGTAGATTTCCTCTAGTCGTCGAACTGTGAGGAATTGTTGTAATGTATAGTTGGTTTCAATTACCGAAAGGACCTATTTAGCGGGGCTCTCTTCCCTTCTGCCGGGGTCTCCCGATCTATCAACCGCCCGCTTGTCTGGTGCTCACGCTTGCCTATCATATTTAGCCCCAGAACAGCGTACATAATGCGCATAAAAAGACCGCAATTTGTTCTAGGGCTATCTCCCCCCCCCTCTGCAAGCGCGATTGTCTTCAGCGCAACGTGCCGAGAGAAAACAGTCCCCGTCGGAAGTGAGTTAATTCGCCGCGTGTGATACTCCAACACGAGCCCTCGCGCGTCATTTATTTACCCGAGGATCCTTGCCAATCGCTCCCATCATTGTTTCCCCCGCCTCGTAAGGTATCGATGCGTACAGATCACGACAGAGTGATTCGTCGCGGTGTCGCGTTGTCATTCGCCTGCGTCGGTTACCCGACGCTTTGATTTTTCCCCGAGCAATGTGCACTTGTGGTTCCTAATTTCATCGGCGTCTCTATTCCACATCTACTTCACCGGTCCATAAAAGCCGATACCAGTTGGATCGCCAATGGGTCTTTAACATCCGGCTTCGCAACAAAATTCGTCAGCAACATGAAACGAGGATCGATTAAAGCGTGAAGGCCCACCGAAATTGGACACCTTGACACCTTTTTTTCATAATCTATACTCTCCATTCAGATGGTTCAAGACCAAATTGATCTAGATCTATTTGGAATGAACTTAATACAGAGCATTAAGAACAGGAGTCTCCTATTATCTGATCCAATGCAAATTCCTCAGACACTAGAACCGTATTCCGCAGTGAAATGACTATCACGCTGACAAGAGGATACAAATAAATTGAATGTTGACACACGAAATGCCAAGTATTAGCCGTGACCTGCGATTAAATGGGGTTCGATCGTCACGGAGCGGATATTTGGGAAATGCCACTTATGGTAATATCGAGTTTACGCATAAAGTAAATATTTGCAGAGAGCCAGCGACGAGAGTTGCACTGTTATTACATGCCATAGTCCTTGGTCGGTAAACTGCAGATATCAGTGCTTAGCGTAATGAAACCACTACGTCGAATTTACCTTGTTTCAAAATATTGGTGAACAGGTTTGAGACAACAGGGCACCATCTATCCTTTCTGCACTATCGCAAGATGGAGTGCTTGTGTCGACGGGGATAATCGGGTAATAGACAAAACCTGACAATACTCACGACCGTCCCAGTATAACTATACACGCCACTCATTGTTTAATTAATTAACCTTTAAAACAGATTCAAGAACAGGTCATTTTTTGTCAATCTCCATAGTAGTTTCAATCCCTTAGCCCATCTCTGCGCATCAGCAAGGCATTAACGTGGCACCCCCCCCGAAAAAAACTTTATGCGATTTCGGGTAAAAGGCTGCGCAATGATAAGTGTGCTGGATTGGCAGCCATGACCACGGTGGCCACGAAGGGACACCACAGACATAAATTGGGTCCACAGTCTTACAAAATACTTCACAACATGAGATGATTTGGCGAAATTGCTAAATTATCTTCTTGGCACGTCGAATTTTTGTCAGTGATTGCGAATTTCTTCATCGGCATAAAGAATTTTTTTCACCATTATTCTTTCACGATACATACCAGTATATCTGTTATGAACTCATAGCGACATTTGCCGGCTCATTTAAACCTTAAGGGTTCCAAGATTGCTTCCCAATGTATCTAAGCAAGGGACATTCCTCTGCAGCAAGCAAACGCATGCAGGCGTGTGTGTTCTTTATGATTTAGTCTCGCTGTACAACAGGGGAAGTGACTTCACGTCCATGATATCACAGCTACCTACTTTGCCCACCTAGGAACACTATTGGGAAAAGATGTCCACTCAGGTCTACCATAGTTGGCTGAATTGTTAGAAAAAAAAGGCTCAGTGTCGAGCAATGCCTTTGCGACCATTGATCATGGCACCTCCGGGCCATTGATCGGGGATTTTATTGCCAAGGAGTGGAGCCCGCATGGGCGAGGAACGAGAATAGATCTCCGGAATGTAAGTGCAATTGAGCCGGCTCGGCCATTTTACAATGGCGGGCTCAAGTCCTTCACGATAAACGTCGGTTTTGTTGATGTCAACCTGCGCTTTGATGGAAATTGGCTCGCTTTTGTTTGCCCGTTGGACATCCATATGAAATAGTTTGAACTAAACATAGTTCGTTCAACTACGCAGGGGTAATTCAAATTAGCAGCTAGGGGACGGTGTTTTATAACCGGCGTGCAACGTCTAATGGCATCCTGCCATGTTTAGTGCATTGAGCGGCGTTTGGTACAAAGTAGGACTAAGAAAAAGATGCCCCGGCTCAACCTCATGGGGTCCTGGCGGGGCGCTGTCCACGATTTCTGCAGTGAAATGTTCCAAGCAGCCCCGGATCGTTAAGTTAATTCTAAGCAACAGTTGAAACTTATAAAGGAGCTAGATCAGTGGAAATGTCACAATAGACAGATGATTTAGAAAAAAGGGAAACCTCAGCATTTGCTTACTTCATCCAGTTGAAAAGCAGTCTTGAAATGCTAGCCAAATTTTTCGTCTCTCCCTATCTCTCTCATCTGAAGACGTGATGAAGAAAGTCTACTTTGCATTTAATTTTTTTTCTTAAGAAATCTACAGAACTGTTCGTATTTCCCATGTTTCGTGAACGACAAGGGTGAAAATGTGAAGGCAGTGATTTGGGAAATCGCTTCAGGTTGAAATGGCTTCATAAGGTATAAGCTACCTGGATAAAACACTCCAAAGGGGCAAAGGTGAATTGTGAAGAAGCAATAACGGCATGTTTTTGACCTGTCAGAAGTAAAATCAATGAAAGGCTGAGGAGAGGCTTACTAGGAAGATATTCATCTGGCTCTCAGAGCCCTAGCAGGCAGCTGGGGCTGCACCGGGATGAATTAGGACAGGGAAACCCTTTGTCCGCCTTCCGGTGTGTTTAGACAAACCAGTGGGTGCTGTGTGAGTTGATTCCCCGCACTGATCGAGACAAATGCGTACAAAAAAAAAATGGAATCGGGGGTAAGAAACGCGAATTGGGGTCACAGAACTTGAATGTGGGTTAGTGGATTAACACTCTGGGTGAGGCACACAACATTGAGGTTGATGAATCGAAAATTTTCGGTGCATATCCAACCAAAGATGAAACTGTGGGCAACGAATGATGGATCCGGTGTGAAATGTGGTTTTTATACAATATTTTGCCCTCAAGGCGGGAAAACACCCCAACCAATCGGATCTGAATAAAGAGGCTATCACAGACCAACGCCCGGGCGTTGACCACGCCATGCCACCCCATATGTCACAGTCCTATTCTTAATACCCTTTTCTGTGCACTGACTTTGTGTCTCACTTTTGAACACTATGTCAAGACACTTCTCGAAACCTGGCTGAACAAAACTGTTGGTTTTTACCCTTACTTTGAACTACATGTATTTGGATCGATTGTGGGCTCGTTTGTGTCCAAGTTTCTCACCTTAAAACAATGGAAGATGGGAAAATATATCAAAGCTGGTATGTATTAAATGACATCAAACCAGCACGTAATTTACATGCTCCAGTAATGGCCGTTGTTCTGGTACTGAATAACTGAAAGATGTTGAAGTGAAAAATACCTATCCTATAAGGGTGATTCTGATAGCAGCCACAACGCACAACAACCATTACGATTCATGAGGCAAGTTGGTGCTATATATGTCCTGATTTACAACGAATGAGGTCAGGATTCCTGTCTTCGGCTATCTCTTTCCTTTGACCCTCCTCTGTCGAGAGCAATCATCTCATCTTGGAAAAGCGCCAAAACATCTTGCCTACAAAACTGTAACCAGAACTAAACCAAAACCTTCATTGCCACTGGGTGAGAACCAACAATCTGTCGAGATCAGAGACATCAACTCCCACAATAAGCTGTTGCGAGTTAAAATCTGAATAAAATCCGGTCCACTGAGTTACCTGGTTGCACATATTAAAAAAAATGAGTTCCCCCGACTACAGACACTGTTGCTGTACCTCTTCACTCGGGGCAAACCTTTGCATAGCGACCACCATCTCTGGAATGGACTGGTTCCTTTGTGGCCTTCTCATCCACTGAGAACAGTGTCGGTGCAAGGCGTCTCTTATGTAACTGAGCAAAAGCTTGCCCTGAATGAAAAAACAGCAGTGTCCTCAGTAGAATTCACATTTTTACGTTCACGTGAATTTAAAGAACTCTGTGTACTAGATTTTATTCAAATTTAACCCACCAGAGGCCTATTGTCGATTCATACATTTGCCACCGTGAGTGGAACACCCTTGACAGTGTGAATCAGAAAAAAAAAAATGACCTTAGCCACTAGATGCATCACGAAAATGAAAATGAGAAATCACATTACTCTCGGATTCAGCACAGAGTGGGTGATATTTCCACTTTGGAAATTGAACATCGGTAATAACAGAATTTGGGTTTTGGATAAACCAAATACTTTGGAAATATGTATTCTCTCCTGATGGTATTTTATAAACTTATCGATAACATCACCAATTAGAAAATTCCATTTTGGTATACTGAGCAGGCGTACGCGTAACTTTGGCGAAGGCCAAACCACCAGTAGATTTCACTGGCTTTTCAAGAGATGTAGGACTCGGGAAATACACTTTGACCGAGCTCCTAATATGATACATTCGGCCTCGCTAGAAATGAAGAGATATGAATCCCCCTGCGTGCCAGTTCGCTATAAATCGCAGCCTGCATAGACCCCCCCCAGCAAAAATCTTCCTTCACCATAGGAAGCCTTCGCACCTACACGTGTCAGAGCTAGCGTTCAAACATCTGCCCCGGGCGCGAAAACCAAGGCCACGTTTCCCGTGTAATCTTTTGCCGCTTTTTTTTTCTCCCACAATCTGCATCGCGCTTAAGTCCCGAACCCGGTACGCCCGTAGTCGATTTGAGGTGTTTCGTTTCAACCGATACTCTAAGATGCTGTACACTTATATTGAGTCTCTCGTTTTTTTCTGAGTAAATAAGACGCCTACATCAGCCAAACTCCCTACGTCGCACAGCCACGGGACAACCCCCGGGTAATGACACGTTCGTAATTTACCCGAGACGGGGCTTCAGGTTAGTTCTCTTTGGTCGAAATCCGATCCTTAAAGCTACAACGATAACCAAACAACAAGCCTCACTCGAACATTCTCACAGTTTGGATTTTGGGAGGCGACAGATTGATGATGTCAGTTTCCTGTAACATAATTCTTTTATAAGCATGTATAGTACCTAGTCTACGAATGTTTCGGGGAAAAATAATTCTCGTAATCTTGGCAATGGTATCAAATTTGTTGTTTTATTAATCGAAAACGCCAAGTACAATGGCAAGAATTTAACAGAATGCCGACCCTTAAGTGACTAAAATACGAATGATCGTTAAATACTGTAGAAGTATTTTTGTCCTAAAATCAATAGCCAAATAGTAAGATACAATGCAATCTGTGTGTCTGGCATCGGCCTCTCCAAAAATAACTTTAACCACTCAAGCTTCTGAAGGTCACGCTAGGAGTGGAAACACACATGCATCACTTAATAACAAGTCGTCACTGTCAATCGAACATGGCCAAGGTAAGCAGGATTGACAAACGACGAAACACATTACTTATTCATGTCTGATTGACTTCAGCGGCGAGGTTTTCCTGAGAGATCCGAAGCACGTATATAGAATGAAACGACTCGTGAGGTAGGGGTCAACTGTTTCCATGGAAATGAAAGGTCTTGTAAAAGCAAATTTCTGGCCGCTGCAAGGTTTTCCGATCCATAATCTAATCCTTCCAAATGAATTCAACTCTACATTGGCAAATAAACAGTTCTGATCACAAAAGAAATTCCTTAGCGAGTACTTTAAAGTGCTTTTTCATTTGCTTAGAGGGTCTGCATCTTCCACTATCCCCAACCCTTCTCCGTGAAACTTCAGTTTGTCAGCTGAAGCCAAAACGTTCCACGGTGTCTGATGCTGTGCGTGAAGTTTCTCTACTGCTGCGACAACAATCTGATTTGTTCGTTTTGCTATATCCAAATATGACTCATCTCTGTCAAAGAGGAAATGTTTGAAATAAACGCAGTCAAATTAGACCATAAAAGAAGTATCAATGGAAATATGTGTCCCGTTTTTCTTGTTCTCTTCTGGCTGCTCTCATATTGCGACTATAGCATTTTTTAGTGAAACAGTTCTTGCTTCTTTATTTCTATTTATCATCATAAGTAGAAACTGGAAAGAAATATGACAAGAAACCATATCATTCAAAATATAATTTTGAAGAAAAGAAATATGGTGAATTCCGAGCTCTGGCGGATTGACTGTCATCAACTTAGAGTAGGCCCACGTCATACACAACAACCTCTGGTGTTGCATTGTGACGGACGAACTATCTAGTGTGCGTTCTTATATTAGTGCCAGGAAATCGGTGGGTGGGAGTTAGGGATTGTTGGGGGATAACGTGACCGGCTGTGGAGATTGAAGGGGGGGGGGGGTTCTGACACTTTATGACACTAAGGGGTGATTTTTGTTGTATTCATGAACACTCAAAAAAAGGGAGTCTTTTTTTTCCCAAAGTTATAGATACGTCGTATGCAGGGGTGTAAGACCATCAATATATTTTGGTTGTTTGAAAGTTCCAACAATTCTTCACACTCTACCTTATTTCATTTACTCACCAGGAAAAAAGTGGCCACGATACAATATCCCACCAGACGTTTCACTTTTTTTCTGGGGGGGGGACCGACTCGGCAACAGTTAGAAGCCGTAGGCTTAGAGGTTTAAGAAAAGCGAACATTTTATTTAAAAAAAAGTCCTTAGTGTGCATTAGCGACAAGCATTTTAAAAATGTATTCAACTGTCAGAAAGGGTTGACCGCGTGCGGAGCGGAAGTAATAAATCAATGAAGTTCCCCCGGCAAGACCCACCATTTTATATAAAAGACCATGCGTGTTTGCTGTAACATGACGGCTGTGTATATAAAGACATTGATTCGAACAGCGGGTTGGTGTAATGACATTTTGAAACATTGACAATAATAATTTGACCCTTAACAGCATAAGCGCCACAAGAAAAGAAAGCCTACTTGTATAGCAAAATTTGAACGCGCGGTCTTGAAAAGGGCAACGATGGCCAGTGCAACGTTCCACGTTGAAATTTTGTGCCGTGTAATGTAACGACCCACACATCAAACAAACATGAGGGAGGAACTGAGGATGATGGGAGAAAGATAAAACTGCTCAAATTCCAAGACCCCGTTAGTACCTTAAACCGCTTGAAAGAGAGATAAGGTCTCGACGAAGCCGATTCTGATCAAACAGGTGATCAAGCCGAGCATCAGGAGCGGAATGTTCACGGACCATTACAATCGCACTTAAGCTGGCCTACTCAAACCGGATGTCAAGTGAGCGCCTGCGTCCCAGTATTGGTCCGGTGGTTGTACAACGTAAAATGTAAACAGCGAACGCCAGTTCGGTTGCCAAAAAAGTGACATTTTACTTTTCTACTTCTTTTTTTCATATTCTCCCATAGAAAACAAGACGACATCCCATGCATATAAAAACAGCGGCGATGAATTAAGACTTCTCTCCTGTAAACTAAACCACGTTGATGTCCAGGTCGCATTAGGCCTAATGTTTGTGTTCTTAGTTTATATTTTGGGAAAGCAAAAGCAAAGAGGTCTCAGGTTCAAGCTATCGAGTCCATCTAAGACGTTACGCAGGTTTATAAATTTTACAAGTTACAATATGTTAGCGCCGGTGAGCAATCGCATGCATCCATTTAGAGCAGCATTCGCAGTTTGTCTAGTGATCATCATTAGTCTCGACTGGATTAAAAGTCTGAAAATTTGACCAGGTATAACTCCTCTTTGAAAATAAGTTTCAAAGAGCTTGTCCTGAAATCTTGACGAGTGATATTCCCAGAGTTACAAGTTATTTTTCTTGACAACCTTAATATTGGATAAAGATACTCTTCCTTGCCCAGTGAATTCTATTTATATAGTTATGGTTAATTAAGTCTTGTAATTTTCTTCAAGATTCTGAATTTGTATTTGTGTCTTCCAGTTGTTATTTGGTTTATTGCAAATCACATCTATCACATGGTTGTAACTGCTTCTTGTCAACAATACCAGATGAACCACAAATATAGCGTGAATATTGAAAAGAAAAAATTGTATTCAAAGTCCACATGAAAAGGAAACAGACTTGCTTTGCGTGAGGGTGATTTCATCTATTGACCAAACGAGACAAACAAGGGGAATCATTAACTACAATTTATTTGAGTACGAATACCCAAGACAAGGGTAACAAGTGCAGGGCAAAGGATCCCGGACATGCGAAATGGCGCCCAGTGACACACGCAAAAATGACGTCTGGACTAAGTCGTGAAAAGCGGAACATGTAATTTGCTACCTCTTAATTAATTAGCCATGTTCATTTGCTTTCAATACATCAAATCATCTCTACTTCTGTCACATACATTTAATACAAATGTAATGCAAATCTTTCGCTGATTTAATTTGGAGTCTTTTTTTAGACTTTTAAAAATGCTGAGCTCGGTTAAAAGGTTAGTTTTGGCGTTTCCACAAATACAGATACCCAAGTGTCGAAAAAATTAATTTGAGGTTCCTAACTTAATAAGCCGCCCCCTCGAACTGCACATCATTTCATCAGTGTTGAAGTCTACATTGAATTAAAAAAATATATTTAAAAAAGTGTCGACCATTAGAAACCAGACCATGCAGTAGTGTTCAAAGGTTTTTTACACAAAAAGCAGCAATTCACAACAGACCATGAGGAAAGAACCTTTTTACATTAAGCCCGAGTGTAAGTAAGTTACAGTTTTAGAGGTCTCTTGATTGGTGTTACTGTTGTAACGGCATCAAATAAATTTGTCCAGAGTATTTGCAACAAAGGATCTAGCATAGGTAGTCTACGTTTTAGTCGACGCCTGATCTGATTTTTATATACCCAGCAAGAAATGAGACCGAGGGGTACCCCCCCAACATGTCCAATCCCTTTACACATTCCAGACTATTGTTACTTAANTTCTCTCCGTCTCGTACCTTGCTGCATATGTATAGTTTTTATCATTTCTTTCCAGCTGAAGCTTTTACATGTAAGAAGGTAAAGTTGGTGCTTCATGTTATGCCTGGGAAAGCCCCAACTACGTGATAACATTTACTTTCCCTCATGGTTTTATAAAATTTTCGCTGACACATCTACTGCCTACAGCACGCAAACGTTTCATCAGATTAATCTTTTGTCGAGGAGCACAATGCAGGTACGTTCTTTGTTCTTTTTTAGGGAAGCCACGGCTTGGCCGCAATCTTGTTAGCGGCTCAAAATGTGTACAACCAGCCATTCCATTGTTTTTGTGTTTTTGTGGAAACCCCGGAAATAGTCCGGATGTTTTCGCAAGAGCTGTCAATGGTTGTCCGGAGCGCTTGAAGAAAGGATTACAACTCAAAAAGAATGCTAAACAAAATTCCAGCGAAAGAGAAAAGATTATTGTCATGCTCTTTTCTCTGAGCTTAAGCTTCTATTACAATCCACCCTGTGCCTGTGCCAAAGTGTGCAAGAAGAAATACGACCATCAACTCCTGTAATAGAGATACATATGCCTATAGCGGACAAGCGCCCATCGTTCCACTGAAAGGACAGAGTTGGTTCACTTTATCTGCCTGCACAAAGAAAAAATCGTTGCTGAAAAACGAGACTATTGAAACAAAGACTCACCCACCTTTTTATTCTTTTAAAGGCGTCCTGGGTCCTGCTTTGCTGATTTGTATGGCGATGCTGGGGCGTTAAGAAAGAGATCAGTTTGTAGCAGAGGAAAAGACGGTTAAAATGAGCTTGAGGTTCAGCATGCGCGTCCTTATGAGATACACGACCGGTGGTATTGTGGTGGTCGTCTACAGTTGAGTCGACTTATATAATATCTGTGCACATGCAGCGCACTGCCGCCCCCATTTTCCCCACGTGTGGGCAATTACTTTCTTTACGAAAATCTGATAATGTCGACAAAAAATCTTCATTAAGAGAAAGTACAGATTGGTGCGTGGGAGACTTCCCCCTTTCGCTTTTGACCATGCGTATTGGTCCTTACGTTTCCGCCAAGCGTTAGCTTGGCGTTGTGAAATTAAGAAGTTAATATCGTCAACTTGTTATGGAGAGGCATCACCCTCATCTTCGTCATCATAATCCCGTACAGGAGTCCTTGCTTAAGAAACTGATATATATTTCTTCTAATAATGCCACAAGTCACCGAAGTAGCCCTTTGCACTTTTTCTTGTAGCGTTGATATCACGATTTGCATCATTTAATACTGGTTATGATCTTGAGCATTCGCATCAATATCAGTTAATTGCCTCACCAGAGTGTCAGGAACAGGAAACATGAAACCACATTAAATAAAGCACTTGACTAAATGAGTTTTCATCCCAAGAGGTCTAAAGTATTTTCATCAGTCTAAAGTGGTCAGTCTCTCTTCTCTCTTGTTGCGATGATTGCGTTTTTATTGTCCCCGGCTCCATGTTTGTTAATGGAATATTTTCTCACTGGTGCATTTGTGAGAGAGAGAAAAATATGAAGAGTCACCCTTAGCATATTTTGATTGCTTTGCTCGGAAAATTGCAAATGTTGTAGGCCTGAGGTTTTATCATTTCGTCCGGGAGTTCTCCCTTCCCATAGTGATTATTTGTTCAACTGGCTTCCATTCGAATGATTAAGAGTAAATGTTCTGGAAATTCATTTCCTTATTTAATGAATACAGAAAACCAAATTCTTGGACGTGGCTTTCGTGTGGACGAAATCGTTCGTTGAATTAGGTCCGAACAGTTGGTTCAGTCAGTCCTTCAAAAACAGTTCAGACTAGCTTGAGGGATGGCAGGCCTCGTGGTTGCATCGGCACCTTTAAAGTAATTTTGAGTTCTGTTTTTGTTGCGTGTTTGTCTTATGCTTACCTTCCTTATACTTACAAAATCGTTTCATCCAGTGTTAAGCAACGTAAGAGTAATGAGCAATTGATTTTTCAGTTGGGAAATTGCCTAATATTTATCACAAGTTAGATGTGAAGAACGTATCCATAATAAGACTCTTTGGAGCTGAAGGTTAGGGAGGAATCCCTCTGACAAATTCTATTGAATTCAATAATTTGGCAAAACAATAACAGAAAGTTTTATGTCACTACAAGATAAATGGATGAATGGAAATAAACCAAACTGAACTATATTAAACTAAAGTGCATCTGTAATTCTCGTAGATTAGAGCAAATGATTGAATGAAGTAATATGACAGATTTACGCTGTACGTAATTCATTCATAAGTGCACTGCTAATGCTTTCAAACCATAGTGAAATTGATACCTTCAGTCACTGGCATTAGTCGTTGGGGAACAGGGGACATGCCCCCCCCCCTTTTTCTAAGTGGGGGAATACTATATTAATTGTCCCCTGGCCCCGACTTTTTTCCTAAACCTAAATGAAAATATATGCCTTGCAAAGGCATTTTTCAAAAAAAACCTGGCTATTAGCCAAAGATTGTCTCAGATCACACCACGGAGCATCTACCATTTGTTCTTATCAAGGCTATGTCCCCACTGTTCGAAACGGATTGACGCCCTTGCTCCGTCTCTACAAAGAGCAGCATCAGACAGGTCTTGCCTCTGATAAACACAGAGGTGTTAACGTTACACCAAAAAATAAAAATCGCATATTAACAGCATCATACGCTTGATGGTTCATTGCTTCATACTGTTACCAAAATAGACTACATTTCTATAAATTGCCGCCAGAACGCTGGCAACATACACGAAACGGAGGAAAATGCTTGAGAAAATACCGGTGTAGAATCGCCATCCCTTTGTAGTTTATGTCTCCACTTTGAACTTTCACAATAAGCTTTTGAACGTTTTGTTACTACTTTTTAATCTAGACCAAGCTGATCTGTTAATTTACTGCACTTGCTTTTTGCCATTTTATTTATTACAAACCAAGTCAGCCGCAGATTAGACTGTTGTCTGTAAAAGAAATCTTACTTGGAAAGTTAGCCATCTTCTTGCCATTTGTTTTCAATTTAATGTATGGGTGAATTGGGATAAATATTGAGCATACCTCTTCAGATGTCTTGGGCATACTGCTAAAGGTACGGTGTTAGATTGACACCGTGTGGAATCCCTGCTTGAGATATGGTGCGTAATATACTCTCTGAATTGGAAAGAGTGAAATTAGGACAAGACGTTTTAGATTGAAAATCACCTTGAATTTAAACTGAAAAAAGGCAGAAAATAGCTCCCTCCAGTAGAAGCTCGGGTGAAATTTCAATCTTTCCTAGCGAAGAAATTTCACTCCAATTCGTCTGGTCCTTAATTTCAATCGGAGGGATTGAATCTTTACTCTTTGGAATTTAGAGAGTAGATTTAACACTGCGGGTATGACTGTTTAAAAGGGTTTGCGTACTCTTTCCTTATGCTCATTTTGTGTTAATCAATGAACCAAGTCTTCAGTCTGATATAAAATGTATAGTGCTTTCACAGACCATGAGTCTGACAGCGGGTTGTCCTTAGGTTGCCTTTGATTAGACCCTACACATGTGCATTGGGGATACTTTAGTGTTTAGTCAGGAACATCGGGCAAAGTCTACCCGTTTCTACCCTTTTAGACAAAGTCTATGGAATGCCTTTAAAGTTCAGGCAAGGAATACCTGTTAAGGTTATTTGTGCGTTGTGTGTTTCGCCGATAACAGTGACGTAGTTTGAAGCATTGGGTTTACTGATGTTGTTTTCAACGCTGGCGCAGCTCGACACATTTTGCGTCACAATAAGAAACGAAGTGCGACAGCTCTGACGTGTTTTTATTTAACACAATTTCCCGATAACTGAAATTGCCCACCTGGCATATTCAAAACTCCCATGGATAGATATTCCATTTGTCACTGTCGTGGAGTGTAGTTTGAAGATTGTACCATTTAGTGAACAAAAAAGACGACTGTGGCGAGGATTGTGACGTCACTCAACGAAGTAGGTGTCACCCGAGTTTGCATGTATTGGCTTCTCAAAATTATTCCATTGATGGGGATTGCGACGTCATGCGGCAGGAAAGGCATTAGTGTTTGTCTTGTCTGTTGTTGGTAGGGCCACACTGTGTCAGACGAACACTGCAAAAAACAAGTTTTTTCAATTAATTTAACATTCCCGCCGAGTGTTGTCAGAAGACTACACCAAACTGGGTGTAGTCCTACGTTAACACCCAGAGTATTTAAATGGCATCATTTTTTTTTACTTGTCTTGTCTTTTAACCCCCCTTTCGTATTATTCCTTAGGGGAAATCCACTCCGGAAACGCCCGCAGATGTTGACATCACGTAGGTGGGTAGAGGTGCGTGACTCCCTTCGGTGTGCACCTATGTTCAAACCCTGCATGACACTTGAAAAACCCACGAGGCAAACCGATTATGATCAGCTGTTCCGGGTCTTCCAAAGATCTCCTTTGAAAGACTTGCTTGTCAGATCCCATTTATGACATCTTCAATATCAACACGAGTCCAGTCCCATTATTTTCAATTGTAATGAGAGTGGGAAAGAAATTGCAGCCCCACGTGCAGATTTTGTACTCGGTGAATTGTGAATTGAAAACAAAATGCAAGAAAGCCAAGAAACCAACCTTTTGTCTCCAAAGGCAATGTACTTTGAAAGTACGATGGCATCATATTTAGCACTATTACAGGCCTTGTTGATATTGTGGGTCCCCGCAGACAGATTTAATCTCATTTTCAGCGACATGGAAGGGCACGGTTTTAACAAAAGAAACCCATTGAAACATCATTTTTGAGATGAAACATCACCATGAACGTAAGTCAAGTTACAGCCCCTTTTTTCAGTACGTATCTCCATTGAGATCTCCAATTAAATCAAAATAAATCTTACTCAAAGGGGAAAAAAGTGCCAAAGTTTACTGTGCATATTTTGTTGCCTTTCTATATTCATAACATTGTTAAGCCTAACCTTGGATGAGTTGATTACTTTGAGTGGTCAGTGGTCTACTAAAATAAAATGGTCCGTGGATAATCTCGTTCGTGCACAGCTCTCTTTGTCGTTGCTGGGGGTCATTCTTAAAGTGTTGCTGCAAAACAAGTAAAACTAGCAAGTGTCACGTGAAGGGCTCTCAGCCAATGAGGACACAGAATCTGTGGATGGGGGGTTAAAAACAACCCCAAAACACAGTACTTCTAATTTGCTGTTACTACGTGCATTGTGGTATAATAATTGGTGCTTTTCGCTTTTCAGGCTAATACAAATTTTACGATCCTTTACATAGGAATAAGCCTTTGCCAGAAATGTTTTTCATTAATAGATTTGGGGGGTTCACACTGCGAACAGACGTTTAGAAAGTGCACTTCTAATTTCACCTAGCCCCCCAAAAGGTTTTACACGTTGAAACGTATCAGGTTTCATGCAAAATAACTATTTCTTGAACACTTTAACACTGGCCAGAGATTTGTAACATGACTTCAATGCCTATTTCCGATTCCTCAGCTTCCTGTTTAAATCAGCTTCGTTTACTAGTACCTGTGATAAATCTTTAAATCTCGGCGATCCCTCATGCACCAGAAGGAAGCACTATCAATGGAACTGATAAGCAAACCGTTTGGATCGTAATATCATCCGCCAAAATGCAGAGATAAAAGGTTTTTTTTCCCGAAAAATTACTCCATTGAACAGAAATCCCAGGAGTTGAATTCAATGGGAGTAGTAAGAAAAAACATAACCTCCTTAGGGGTCGTCAAAAGTTTTCAACCTTTTCACATTAGTACTTATCAACACTTTTCCACCAGTATCCTGAAATACGAACTCCCGTAGGCACTACATTGTTGGAAAGTGCCCATTATTAAGCATACAGATATGCATTTTTGAAAACCTCCATGTTTTAAAAACAAATAAGTTCAATATGACACATTAGACACATTATCGATAAAGAAACGTTTTTCCTATCAGTGTCGGCAATCCTCAGCGAACTTTCAATTCGACCCATAGAGGGTTGAACATTAATTTCTTTATCTTTGTAGGCTGCATATTGCTCTTGGCCCAACCCTCGTTGTTGTGTTGTTTGAATGGGTAAGCACACAAACTCAGTTATAATCGAACTTCTTCTTATTAAGAAAAACCGTAACCCTGACACAGAGGAAATACAGTTTGCAAATGATTTTTTCCCTTGTTAGGCTGCGAAATCGACTTCGCATTGGGTTTATCTTCCAAGCCCTAACCACAACCTGGCCACTCTTAATGTGTTTCATATCCATCAGTTGTGTTGATTTTCGGTTCGGTGAGTGCTTGTCGTGGGTATGTCCCCGCCTTGCGCTGCCTTGTGACAAATCGTAGGCACCATCGTTGTTCCTATTTTCAACCCCGTGAAGGTTTCGTCGCCAACTGCATTCTTGCGATACACGGCAATTACCTGTAGCAACAGTGGAGCAAATTACAACAAGCAGGATGATATAAACGACTAAAACAGAGACATAAATGAAATGTCAGCCATCACTACTAATTAAATTGTTCGTGTTTCTGTTTGCGATTCATAATCTTTAAAGTAGACGGTGGGCAGGCCTGAGTGCTTAAGGTGTATAGCGCCTCCAATGGTCGAGGAATCCATAACAATAATTACGCTCTTTGATCGAGAGAGGGTGCTATTAACAGAGATAGAGCTGGGAGGCAGGTCAATGTATCTTTCTTTGACAACAGCGCGAGTGTATTTCAGTCATATGCAGTCAGTGTCATGGCATAGTTTGAGACTCCATGGATTAAATAAAGACGCCTTCTCGTAGTGCTGGTTTGCTTCCGGATCCACTCGCAGGCTCCGACCTCATAAAGTCAATTCAGTCAACCTTGACTTCTTGGGCTGCCCGCGCGTTCCTTCAAAGATCACGACGGGCGTGGTGAGAACCAACATAGTGTGGCAAGATCATACCCATGGGAAAGAGGCTGCACTCTAGTACACAGCAGTCGCTTTAGTCGCTATTTGGAAAGTGATGAGGAACACCCACGTTATAGCGTCTATAAACGGGAAAGTTTGCGGATATAGGTTCATTACAAGAGCCTCATGTACTGAGTCCTCGCGAAAAATACCGGGAGTAAAAGTAAGCTTGTGCCCATCACCCACTTGCCGGGTACAACGGAAAAGAGCGATCACGTATTTCAACAGACACCTTTTGCGAGAAATTTCATTTGTGAACTCTGAGCTCCACACCATTGCAAAGTTCGAATTTGTTGTTGCTTTGGAGGACCCTTTCCCCTCAAATTGATTCTTGAAAACTCTCAGGGCAACCCTCTTTTTCCAAAATAAGAAGTTGAATTATTAGCAGTCAGAAATGCTATTGAAAATCAAAATTCAGGAAAAAAATCCAGGAAAAAAATCCTCTGAGCACCACACCATTGCAAAGTTCGAATTTGTTGTTGCTTTGGAGGACTCTTTCCCCTCAAATTGATTCTTGAAAACTCTCAGGGCAACCCTCTTTTTCCAAAATAAGAAGTTGAATTATTAGCAGTCCGAAATGCTATTGAAAATCAAAATTCAGGAAAAAAAATCCACTAACACCACAAATTTCCTGTGGGTCCTTACCTTCGGAAAGAGTAACATGCACAGGGACAGCGTTATGCAGAAGAGCATAAATCCGGAGACGAGGGCAAAGGTCACGCCAGGTGACGAGGCATTAAAGAAAGATAGCGCAGCGGCCACCACACAGCAGATGACGGTGTTATAGATGGACAAGCCCACGTAATGGCTATCATTCAAGCCAGACACTTTGACATTTCTGTGAAACAGATGACTGATAAATTAGGTCATGTCTTCAGACAGTATATAAAGAATTATGAGAAATGATTCATACGGTGATGTGCGTCCAACCGTTTTTTATATTTGTTCTTTGTTTTGTGTGTGTGTGTTTGTTTTCAACCGGAAGTTAAAAAACTGGAAAATCTGTAAGACTCATAAACGCTGAAAAGTCACAGCAGTGATATGTAAGATTTACTTTCTTGTGCGTTGCTCCAGCTTAATGGGAGTCACCTCATGTGCGTTTATGCGTTTACGAACCTTCACAGGAATGCTGTCATCATTCTATTTTGGTAGTACATTATACTCGGAAACGTACCTCAAACAACGTGAATGGATAAATAAAGAATCAACTCATTAAATTACTTACTATCATTCGGCCTGAGAAGGACTTTAAAAAACTGACATATATGATTGATGATTTAATACTATTTGCAACCAAAGGTTGGATTAAGATACACAACACGATCTAAAAACCCTATTTCAAAATACAATATTTCAGTACTCAAGCCTTAATTTAAAATTGCTATATACATTTTCCTGATGCATTAAAATATTTTAAGACAAATAATAATAATGCAACGTCAAAAATGATATTTTATATCATAGTCTGCTCCTCGCCGAGCTCTAATCCACGAAAGGAGAGCCACAATCTGCATAATTTGGCGGGTCCGACCTTCAAGTGGAGCACCAAACAGCCATATCGTTGATAGAGGACATGGGTCACTAGCATTGGCAGATTTTTTCCGGGGGGGGAGCAAAGCATTGATCAGTGTAGCCAGTAAAAAAGGGGTCAGTTCCGAAGTTTTTCCTTTCGAATTGATGATATTCCTCGCCTTCCTCCCTCGCATCGTTTCTCTCGTTTTTGTGATTTATTTTTGTCCGTTTTATTTCACATTATTTCGCAGGTTTTTTTATTATTATTTTTTACCTGGTCGACCATGCCAGAAAGGCGCCAAAGACGACGACAAACGCCTTGTAAATGACAATTATGAGGGTCCATATGGTGTTGTTATTCGACGTGCAGATGACGCGCAGCTCTACGCGCTGCTGGTGGTGTTCCAGATCTTCAACGGTCTACGTGAAACCACGAGAACAGATGAGAATGCATGAATACAGTGTAGTAAAATGGACACATAGATCAGCATGAAGTTTTATCTTTTAATGGAGTACTTATAATTTAAAGTAATCTCTCAGTTACTTGAGCTATGTGAGCTCTGTCTTCCTCGATGTGTATTGGATCGATGATCTGCCAGGGGACGAGTATGGCAAAATCCACCAACAGCAGCACGGCGATGATGCCGAAGAGATAGTAGTCCTTGATGACCTTGTCGATCGAGAAAAAGGGGAATTATCATAGGCGGATCCTAACACTGGGGTGCCTTATTTGTGAAATGTAACGGGAAAAGGGTCTGATTTTTTGAGGAAATCTTATTTCCCTTTCAACCTATAAATGTGTAAAAAGCCACCATAATGTAGCCTCAGCAATCAGAAATGTCACAAAAGTTTACATATTCAAGAATTCCCGAATTTGTTCTATCCCTCCAAACCAAATCCCCCCAAACTGGTCCTGGATTTGCACTTGGAAATAACGTGGACAGTCTATCTTCAATTGGCGTAGATCCCCGGGGGAGTATATATTCCCCACTTTTTGAGGTGGGGGTGGTCTATTGAATTATCATCCATGATACGCAAAAAACGTTACAGCGGATTGTGACGAATTTTCGCGATTTTCCAACATTTTTAATGTGTGCACTAAAAATCACTAAAAAGGGAAATCACTTTTTAAAAAGCCATCAATATACCATTCTGATGTAAGAGTCTACGCAACTTTGATAAACATTACAGATATATATCCTTATCGCGAAATATCTGCCCCCCCCCCGCTTTTCAAATTTGCATGGCCAGGCAAGTCATCAACCCCACCCGCCCTTCAGACGTACGCCACTGCTATCTTTGCTGCTCCTCTGTATGGGATCTTTCCCTTTGTTCTGCGTGCTATTTCCGGTCTAGAGGTGCATAATGCTCTCAGTATTGTTAGAAGTTTAACACCGGAGTGCTACAAATTTACGCGACTCTTTACTATTTGAAAAGGTAGTAAACAATCAGATATACAGATAGATAAATACACTATAGAAAGTTTTTGAGTGACCTGTAGGGATTGACTAGGGTGATAAAGCAAATCCTTTCCTACCTGCTCCCTGCCAGAACAAAGGATTATTTTTTTTGAACAGGGCAATCATTATGATTTCCTTTGGTAGGGACTCGCCGCGTGCGGGAAAAGCTCGCGTCCTCTTTGACACAGGTCGAGCTGAGCACAGGCAAGCAATCTTTGTTCGGAATGTTTGGAATACCCCATCCACCAGCCTCTCCTTTAGGATAACACTATTCAACAAAGCCGATGAGTCAAGAGCTTGAAATGGTCTTTGGAAAACTAATCACCTTTCTCTTGGTCTTGTTGGCGATGACGATACTATACACTCTCCACATCTTGGTGAACATTCCTCCAAACGCCAGAGTGAACGCCACAGGAATTATCCAAGAACGCGTCTGAAACCAAGAGACAACGTTGAAACACCCCATAGGTAGTCCGTTTATCAATTCCGGATATTCAATTACTGTAATAATTCATTTCAAAAAGGGCCTCTTACCCTACAAATAACAAGAAGAGCCTTTTCGTCCACCACGGATTTATCGATGCCGAGCAGAACAACACCGAGGTATGCCGACAGGATACCAATTGCGATGATGTTGTTCACCTTTGGGCTTGACATCTTGATTTGTCTGTAATAATCGAGAAATGAAATTCGTCACTGAAGGAACATTTGGATCTTTGAAATTTCCTAGAAGATGGAGATTACTGTTGGACTTCACAAAAACATGACACTCTGAGACAATGAGCTATGTAGATGACGGTGTTTATTGTCAACCTTGAATTAGTCGATAAATAACTCAGGCGATGACAACTTGGCAGATGCAAACGCGCCGGGCGGTTATTCAGCTGCGGTCTGCCATACTGTTATCCGTGTACTGCCACTCAGCGTCATCGGTCTGGGGCCACTTCTTTACCAGCAACGGGATCTCTTGTCTTGCATCCATCTTGTAAGGATGATTTTATTCCCACGAGAAGGATCAATTATTGTTGGCATTATGTACATTTCTATGCATCAATCATCACCGTTCAAATTTGGTGGTGATTTGGCCGCATGTACTCTAGTAATTGTGTCGTACACAAGAACAGAAGGAGGTTAATCTACGCAAAATGCCTAGAGAGTAAAAGCGACACTAAAACCACATTTCCTGCACGCTCTCTGATTACTTATTTTACTTATTTTGCGGAAACGCTCGTTACCCTGTCCATAGTCTCAATATTTGTCATCACACCAACCTTTCGTTTCGTTTCCAGACGTTGAACACTAGAAACATGACGGCCAGAGCCATACCTAGGGCTGCTAACACGCTCATTGCAGCCAGGATTCCAACAGGAATGCTTTGTAGAAGCTCAATGGTCTCGGTTACGTCTGAATCAAACGGTGGTTCTCCTCCTAAAAGGGGAGGGGCTAGAGTTAAAATGGACCGTTGGCAAACTAGATAACCGGCAACATTGGCAACTGACGTTTCATCAGACACTCTTGATGGCTCCCTTCAATGACGACAGTGACTCCGTATACAATAGCTGCTACAATGCTTACCGTCATTAATTAATGGGTTCTACTGTCAGTGATTATGGCATCATGATCACCGCGTGTAAGAGCAATTCCTTTCTGTCCCTAGTGAAGCCGTACTTGGCCTCTTGATGGCGCTATCTAATGACGGCTTAGTGCATGTGGCTGTTGTGTGTAAAAGCGTCCTGGACTCCTCTAAACGGAGATATCTTTTGTGTCATCAAGACTTATCTTACCACTGTAGTACCAAAGCTGCTCAGTAGGAATATTCCAGGTGATCTCGTCTTGTATGTTGCTGTAAATGCCAACGATAACTTCCACTCCGTCTGTGAAAACGAGGCACCATTTATCATCACTCTGTTCAATACGAGGCTTAAAATTGAGTGACTACCAATCATTTCGAATCTGGCAGCGGGCTACATGTCATGATCTCGGGGCAGGGCTCTAACTTCATTTGCCCCTTTCCACCATTAGACTAGTACCTAGTGAGGGTAGAGATGGTTATTTCCCCGTTATTTAATATTTTTCTTAAATGTATCCCCTCGAAGAAGCTGAGATATGGCTTATGGAAATATTTATGGATCTGATTAACAGGGTAGCCCTAATAGCATAGGCATGAGTGCCTGTAGAATCCGTCGAAATCGAAAAGCGCATATTTTCAGTAGTTAAAATATCAACTAGTCCAATTTTCTTTGAACTGTTTCGAAGTATAAATTACGTCTAAATTTCCTCACCTATATTCTGCTCTATAAGCAGATCACCCATTCTGTCGCCCCCTTCGGAAAACTGTACCGGACCCTGTGAAAATGTACCATTGGAAAGTCTTTTCAAAAATACAACAGAGTGGTCCTCCCAAACTATGAAACCATCACCGATCATAAATGTCTTGCATTTATCCCAATGTATCATTCTGGAATTTTTAGATCCATTTTGCGAGCTGAGGTGACGTAGTCTCAACATTTGTGACTTCTAACACTGCATAATAGATTAGAATCCTGAACCTGAAAATATTGGCAGTATGTCATAAAAGAAAATGGACTGACACTAAAAAGCCACTCTCTTATAGCCGAATTAACTAGAAACTACAGCCAAAAGATACATCTGATATTTAGTGCCCTTTCTACGCAGTCTTAACCAAAGTTGTGGCATCAATGTTTTGACTGTTTTTTCTAATGTTGCATAATGCTCCAGTTTTATTTTAGGCTCTAAATTTTGAATTATTTATCTTCAGTCTCAGAGGCAAATATGGCAGGAGTCGCATTTTGAAGTTGGATTGACTCCTCAGCCTAGGTTTGTGGAATATAGAGCTAGAGCTTGTCTTGTCCTCATCAAAAGCTCGGCTAATTTTGTTTTGCAGAATTTCGCCAGTCGATGTTCCAGCCTTAATGACGAAAATATTAGGCAGTGACTTTAGTGCCATTTTTTAATTTGTCTCTTCAGCACTATGGGAGAAAGAACTCCCTCACTAGTCTCCATTCGATTACCCAATTAAGAAACAGTTCTACACTATTTGCTGATATAGAGTAAAATCATCGGAGAGACTCGACGATCTATCCATTTTGCTGAAAGGCTTTGATGTTATCCCTTGTGTTAGTGTGGATATTTATCCATAAAACATTAGAATTACCGAGAAATTACCAGTCTTTGAGGCTAATAAAGCACCTGCAGAGTAGAATATGAGACCCAAGCAGGACCAAGAAAGCGCTCAGTTTTCTTAGCAACAGAGGCTTCTCTGGTCGGAACTCTGGTTTACGAACAACCATGAAATGTAAGTGATAGGGTCGCGTTTCTACCAACCAAAACTCAACACTCTCGACAAATCTGGCTCTTTTCAACCGATGAGGAGGTGGTTCTGCTTGAGTCTGATACCTTGCTTGAAAAGAATGGAGATGCACAATGATTGATGTATTTCTTACCGACATGCCAGCAAAGCTGAGTTCCCGGATGCCCCTCCCGACCGCCATTGCGTACTCCTCGTCCCCATACTGGTAAGAGTCCAGTCTCCTCAAGAGGGTGGCCTGTGCAGCTTCCAGAGCCAGGGCCAGGGCCCAGACGCCGTCATAGCCAACGGCAACAGAGCCGCGATCATTGACAGAAATGTTGTAGCCCACATCGTCGGCAAGCTCCCGCCTGAATTCCGCCGGAGTCTGCCAAAGATGGTATATAGACATTTATCATAATGCTGTTTGGATTGTCTTGTTTCCTGCAGACCACTGGTAACATTAAATACAACCTCACATGTTGATAAAAGGAACAGGTCATTTCTCTTTCCAGCTTCAGTTTGGCAACATTGCTTTTAATGACGGAAAAAGCAAGATGGCTACCCCATGATAGAGGTACAATCTGAAGTGTGTGCTGCATGTAATTATACAGGTACGCCTGTCTTCCCACGGTGGTTGTTGCATCAATGTGAATACATGAACAGGGCGAGCTGTACAAACAATCCCTTCTTGAGGACACGTCAGACTTGCGTAATAACGGTATATTGCGCTGCGTTGGTGTGGCCTTCGGAAGCGGCTTTTGTTGCCTAGCAAAGTCACGTGCTTGGTCTAAAGATTAGGCTACCCCAAATTGGATCCATTAAAGCGTGTGGAATTCCCAATATTAAGCTGCATAATGTCTTCTCTAGCAAACAAATGTTCTAACACCTATAAAAGAAGTTAAACACTTATTGAAAACGTTGTTCGTCCTATGGGTGGTAACCAAAAATAACGTATATAGGTGTGCATTTCCTACATTGTAAGCGTACTGCCAACGTACGACACCACACTAGCAGTTCTTAACAACGTCCTGTTAATATAACGTGCAAAGTGACATGTAATTCCAAAATAGAGATACCTCTATTTCTAGACAAGCAAATTAACATTTCATATGTATTTCAGATATATCTGTTGTTAACGGTGATATCTTTATTGTTGATAAGAACATCTTTATTTTGTTGGTGACATCTGTATTTCTAATGGATATATATCTCTACTGACAATAGAGATATGTCTATTAATACTACGGATATATCAATTAATTATAGAGACATCTCTCTGTCTATCTCGGGATAAAAGTTTAATTTTGCACGCTACATGTTAAATAGCGAAGACCAGTAATGAATGCATACACTACTTTCGGCTGGCATCGTACGCGTGCTTAACAATGGGAGCTGTTGGAGGGCATACGTTGGTGGTGGATTGCTGGTATAGATAATGTAGAACACTGACGGCCATTTTGCGACAGAAATGTGCACTTATAAAGCAGCAGCTTCTTTGCAAGTTAAGTTGAAGGAACTGTTGTCTCTTGTACCTTATTTTGGAGGATCAACTACACAGACAGCAAAAATGGAAGCCATGTCGTTACCCTGCCACCGATACCAGGCTGATTGCTTCTCCCGTACTTGCTGTAGGCAACGGTCAGGTATCCCTCTGTTGCCCTCTTGAGTTCGTCTGGAGTGCAGTCTAGGCCTTCCTCAGCCGCCATCCACCAACCGTTGCTGTAGTAACCGGGGATCATCCAGACGTAGTTTGGACCATACATGCCCAACTTGAATATCTGAATATCACACAAACGGAGAAAATCGCGTCATGTGCTTAACTATGATGCTACCTTCGCCAACAGAGGTAGTTATATATCAATCCAAAAGAATCCCTTTATCCCAGCATCATTTTGTTCCTGCCAAAAATGTTAGGCCTATAAACCTATCCCGTGACAAGAATAAGGAGCCATACTGCAGTGTCCCCACCACGCGGGTTAACAAAAGACATGCACATTGAATGCGTCTTCATCAGCCAATGGGGGCGCACTGCTAACCAAAATCACGCGCTC
Source organism: Acanthaster planci (assembly GCF_001949145.1). The sequence continues at coordinate 1,929,298 of NW_019091375.1, forward strand.
GTCGATATTAGGAATACTCGCCTGAATGACGGGGCCACCGCAGTAAAGGCGTCATGGAATCGGTCTATAGATCACTCTCCATACAAATGAGTTATCTGCTGCTTGTTTTACCTCCTATTAAATATTGTTTGTGGGGGTTTGAAGCAGCAAGACGCTCACTGTCTAAGCATAGAGGAAAGACACAGAAGGAGTTGCACTAACTCTGGCACTTTAAACTGTTTAACGATTGTCACCGCCAAGTCAGACGGATAATAGAAAACATTCCAAAAATGCCTGATTACTGCCTGCATCTTAGCCATACAAGCGGGGTCAATAATATCCGAGCAATACTTGTAGTTTTTTCCTTGCAATGAAATACAAATTGTTTAAACGACCAGGAAATAGAAAGAGTAAAATTCCTTATATTGGACATAACTTTGCTATTGTAAATTGTAATGCACTTTTCTATTATCCATGCAAAGCTCGTAATTTTATTCACCTCCATCCAATACATCAGTGTTCAAGGACTTGGTACGACTTTGGCTAAGACTGGCCAACAAAATGTTGACTTTTACTGGAATGCTAACTTCATCAGTAACAAAATGAGCTATTTCATCACAGGGAGTGATCATGAAATCTCATAAAATATGCTTTTGTACAAATGCCATAATAAAAATGGGCCATTTATTCCCAAAATAACTCCAATTGAAAGAGCTCATTAAGGGCAATGACTGCACATATAGATTTAGGGCACACAGCGTAGTGCAAGCAACTGCGCAAGCATTAAATTTGATGTTGCCATGAGATCATACCAAGCACCAACATTTTCTATACCTCAGTACAGGAAATTTTAAGGATGCAGGTTACCCTCGACAAACTGCGGTTCGCGATCATAAGGTACAAAGGGGTTTCGTGATTGTGAAACAGGTGGCGCGTCGCGAGATTTCGCCTAACCTTTCGTCAAGGCCTTCGTGGCTGTGTGTGTGTAACTGCAAAGCGACTGGACAGGATACCAGGCGAGTAGCGCAGCCACGGGGCCTTTTCCAACTTGATTTTAAGGTGTTTGTGGTGAATTACTCATAAGCTTCCGAAATAAACGGCATCAACTTCAAAGCTTACGCAATGTTCCATCTGGTTTTTCACGAGGGCAATATAAGCCGTGAGATGACAACTATGATGCTTGTTGGTGGGGTATGGTGCTGATGTTGGAATAACACTAGCAAGTAGCAGTTCATCAAGGCCAAATGGTCAAAGCAAAACGGAAGTGTTTAAAATATGGAGCTCCTACCATATCCCATGGGTGAAGACGAAAACGTCACGCCGCGTACAGATGCTTCAATAGCCTAACGATGCAACGGTTGAAGTTCGGCAAGGTGAAATTATCCTTGACACGCTCGCCATCTTTCGTATACTTTCAATTTGCATAATAGTTTAATGTATGCTGACCCCATTGCTAATGATTGGTTGGGATTTTTGCTACCTGAATGGGGTAGCAAAGATGGAAAATACAAAGAAGAACTTAAGAAGTTCCTGACCAGTTGGAAAAGGCCCTCGTGCTGAGCCCCTCGTGTACGTGGTCTCCTCTCCAGTCGCTTTGCGGTTACACACACAGCCAAAAAGGCCAAGAAGAAAGGCTAGCTTTCATTGCACTCTGACAACGGACATACCAGGCATGCCAAAAAGCGGTAATTGGCCAGATGTTACAGCCCTGGCAGTTTAAACTCCTGTGTCTTTCCTCTATGGTCTTAACTGACCTCCCAGTGATTAAACAATGATCTCTTGTTTTGACCCGGGTAGAACTGTCTGACCTCAGAGTAGGTAAAAAATCAGAGCCATCTTGGGAGACATTGTTCATTAGGCAAATGCTTACAAGTTGATAACAGCTATAGGCATTTTCCCTCCAGTGTGGTTCTGAAAACACGGCACTGTTTGTTCATCAACGGTAAACGACGCTGTCATGGACTCGCCAGTGGCATGTCTTTCCAAAGTAATTCTCTCCGGAGCTAAGTTTGGGAGGCAGTCCAATGCATACACACACGTTCAATGCCAAACCGCGGTCGTTTTGGAAAAAAAAAACGTGTATTGAACTATATAACGACACAGCAAATGCCGTTGGCAAAGTGAACAAAGAACACAATAGCATTTCTGGGTCACCATCAATGACGGCGCAGTCAAACAAAAAAGGTCTCAGGCCCTGCTACTTAAACTGATTTATTGAAGTATGTACAAAGCGAATCTCATAACATACAATTTCAGGCTAAGCCCGCTCCGCTCATTGCTCGTTCTCATATTTCCAGAGAGACGAATTATACGTCACTGGATCTCTGCTGTAACCAAGGACCAAACAATTAAAATGGATCTCCAAGATCAAGAACAGCCCCCCTCCCCTATCTGCTGCAGTGACTGGGTTTTATTATCAACATCTTGGCAGTAGCCTAATTTCTATGGTCTCGAACATTTCTTATTTGCTTTTTGACAAAAATACTGTATACATGCTCACCAAATTCCTGTGCTTATAGCAGAGAGAAAACAATGGCTCCTTGAAGCAAGAGCATTTTATATAATATTTTAATCAAAATTGATCCAAAAGCGAGCTACCGGTAACGAAAAACTACTCACACTGCAAAAAACCCTCCGAGCCATTTTTTCATAGAAGCTCGCAACGATGACCCTGACGTCCTTACTCTGAAATGGAAACAAGATTTTTCCTGTCATTCCCTGATTTCATAATTTCCCTTAGGGGCAGGGCTGGCGCTACTATCTTCCGTGGCTGTGATTTAGTGTTTGGCTGGCCAATACCAGTATATCCGACGAGTTTTGGGAGGATCTAATGTCCAGCAGTCAGTTGAGAGATGAAGTCTTGAGCCGCTCCCAAGATCTCAGCTGTTCCTAGCTCGGTTTAATATGTAAACTTTTCCTTTGCCCATAATAGAAAGAAGGGAGTTATCCCCTGGCCCTTTTAATCATTTAAATGGCGCTTGCACGCACATCACCTGACATTTGAAACAAGACGTGGGGTGGAGACAACCCCCCCCCGTTTTGGTTATTGTTTGACCCGAATCTCAGGAATTCTTTTCAGGAATTCTTCTAGGGGGGACGTGCATAACAATGGTCTAGAGTGTCTATACGGTTGGGTGGTGCGCGTGTGTGGGAGGTACCCGCCCGTCTCATATTTTGCCAGGTATACGGTCTATTGTTGTGACATCACAATCATATTTTTCCTTCAAGTGGCCAATAAAACTATGGTCAGCCGTCGGGACAAAAGTGAAAGAATGATTCACTAAGTGTTAAGCAACCCACTCATCTGTCAGAAGACCAGATAAAAGGATACGTACTACTAAATATGAAATTTGAAATACAACCCTAAAATCATTGAGATATCTAGCAATCTAAATGTCCATTTAGAACAAATTGGAGGTAAAATCGAAAAACCAGCCAGCAGGTGATATTTCTGTAAACTTTGGCCGCCGATACAAGTTTTAAGGCGAAATGAGAGTTGTCTATAACCGGTGTTATGGTCACGTCCCTCAATCCTTTCATACACCCCTTCATAAGCCTGGTCACAACCATTTTGAAATACATGAGCTAAGGTCGTGTCCGAATTACTTGGTTGTGGCCTGAAATTCCGCACGGGTCTATGGTAGTGGCCACAGACAGTTCCCATAGAGTCGTGTGTAATTTCAAGCCCCAGCCAAAAAACCCATGTTTTTTAAGCACTGACGGCACAATTAGATTTTTTAATCTCAGGTGTTTCCCGCTTCTTCCTGTCCTTGATTTCCATTTGTGTTAACTGTAAAGAACTGATCGTCCTTCAAAGCTGGAAATAGACGAAAAGACATTGTGGGAATGATTGATACAAAGATCAGTGTTCTGCCTGAAACTCAGCGACCAAGGCCAACAGTAAAGATAAATATGTCTGATGCATATGAGACACGGCTCATGGACGTTTTTTTTTCGGGGGGGGGGGGAACCAGGGAATATGAACCCCCCAGTATTAATATGGGAAATAATGATTCGACAAACCGTCTGTGAATCGGTTGATTTCAAATAATAAGAAAGAAAGAGCAGATAACCATTTCTCTTTCTGTGGTGCAAGGCTAAATACAGAATACGGCTTTGAATTAAAAATGTGAATTCGTTTCCTTGAAAATTACTCCTACACAGCCGGCGTATCCGGCTTGTGATGGCGGGGGATTGGCAAATTCAAAAGGAAATGCGGCTTTAGGCTCATTCAACATGATGTTTGGGGGAAAAAAATATCATAAGCCTTCCTCGGGGTCCCACCATACTTGCTTTTATTTCATGGTGTTGTTTTCTTAGGATTTTGGTGTTAACATTTGATCAATCAATTTAGCGATTGCTTTCTCACGTTTGAAGTATTCTTTATTAAAAAAAATACTCGGGGGCAAAGTGCGCCCCTGTTCGATACGACACTGCACAGATGTAACATAAACATTTAATACTTAAACCTGCTTGAGATAAAATGTGATGGCATTGTTGCCAAGCCTCGAAAGTCTCTTTTTATACGTGACTACCATTTAATGGTTTCGTCTAATCCATTGTTGCTGTTTCAGTTGTGTTTATCATATGAAGCAAACTACAGGACAGAGAGAACCCGCCCCCCGCCTTTGTGTTGGTCATTGCTATATTGGTATCTCTGGAATTCTTTTCAGACGTCTATGGGGGTGCAGTAGGCACAATAGCCTTAGGGTATACAGCTTGTGCATCACATGGGCGAGGCCCTCTTTGCCGCATATCGTGCAGGGTATTGTAGATCCCATTATTAGAGTCTGCTCTTTTGTCATCGACGTGGCTGTCGCTGCTTTCAGCGTCATTATTGTTCCTCGGTATCTTCTTTTGTCGTTGCCACTCGTTACCAAGGTCGTTGTTATATCTTGTCTTCGTCTACCCGCAGATTTGTGACTAAATGAAATTCCCAGTTCGCCTCCGAAATGTACAAAATCATCTCCACTGAAGTAACCTTCAGGACACCCTTAAAAAACAAACCTTCGAAAAGAAAACTGCCTCACGTGAAGCATGCGTTCGTGAGATATCAACGTACCTTGAGTCGTTCCATCGCTTCGTACGGGTCCTTGTAGAAGCTCTCGGCAGCGATAATGGATAAATTGCTTGTCGATATCAACCTCTGAAGTTCGTGTATCGTCTTGAAATTACACAAACATCATGTTTAGTCACCGAAATACAGACAAAAACCCTGGGAAATTGACAGGACTTGATTTTAGTGTGCAAATCAACTTGAACACATTCTGGTGTAGAAAACAATACAGCAGCGGCGAATCCAGCTTTTTGGTGTCGAGGGTGGTGGCAAAAGCAACAGTGACTTCAGGTTCGTTCAACATGATGTTGGGGAAGAAAAAATCAAATCCCAAAATCATTGCTGTTATTTGCTTGTGTTATTTTCCGAGGGTTTCGGTACTAATACTTGATCAATGAATATACCGACTATTTTCTTTCCCAGTCATTAATGAAGTTTTCCTATTAAAAAAAATCCGTCAGAAGGGGCAAGTTGCAACCCCCTCCTCGCTGAGTACGCCACTGCAATAAAGGATACTCCTGCTTGTGAACACAAATCGTGCGTCAGCTTTTTCGATATTGACCAATATCTTTCGCTGGTTTTCTTTGGTTGTGGCTAGCTCCACTACATTGGCATCCTGTTTGAACGGGATGGGTTGGATTTGGTAGGGTTGGGTTGGGTTGAGATAGGCTTTGCTTGGCAGCGGGTTATGTCTTGGGTAGGGTTGGGGTGGATCGCATTGGATCGGGGTAGGCTTGGCTTGGCTTAGTGGGTTTGGTTGGGTTGGGCTCATGGGTTTGTCTGCACTGAACTGGGTGGGGCTGGGCTGAAATGGATTTGACAATGAAGAAACTGAGTTGAGAGAGTATTCTAGAAGGTGTATAAACCATCGTCACAAACAGCTTACAGTAACAAGTTGCGCTCAAGAAACGAGGTACGACATCAGAGACAGCACAAACCAGTTTGCCAGGGGGGGTCACTCTTGAACTCACTCCAACATGCGGCTCCGTTGTCTCGTGCAGGGTCGCAATCTTGTTCCATCCGAAGAGGCGGCACATACGGAACTCGGCCGAGGAGAAGCCGGCCGCTGAGGTGATCATGCGGTAGATGTGGGGATACCTCTCTCTCTCACTCAGCACGGGTGTAGTCGCTGACGGTGACATCTGGCAGATATAGAGATCGTGTTCTCAGATAAAGGAAAAATGATACCGCGGGATCCAGATTCAACTCAGCAATGCCCGTCTCCCCTTTTGCGTCCTTGATTGATATTTGGATGGCACACTCAAGCAAAAAAAAAATTAAGTGTAGGCCTAGGGTAATATCTAACGCTATGCAATTGTAATGATGTGATTTACCCACACCCCTGTGCTAATCTGGATATTGTGTGGCGTTAGTTTCCAAAAAGGTATGATTTCATTACAGCAAAGGCGTTGTCCAGCGAGAGCAAAGAGTAATATTGGTCCTTCATGGGTACAGCCTTATTTTGTGTCAATATATTACGAAATTAACTTTCAAAGAAGCTTCGAGTGCATTCTTAAGTATTCTATAAGTTTAGTAAACCTCGGACGTTACCTCAACGATGTTCCATTTCCCAATCACTTCGGCGACTACTTCTGTTAAAGAGGACAGGAACGGTCCGTATATGGCTACTTTGACGGGTGGTTCGTACACGAACTCGTAGAACCTATTCAAGGCCACGGGCATGCTTGCCTTCGAACAAAATTAGACCGAGACCTTGCTTCGTCAGATCACGAAAAGAAGAAGGGAAATGCGAAAATATTGTCTCGTGATATTTTCCAAGGATGATGGCATCTCTTGGAGAATTATGATAAACAAAAACAACTGAAATCAACAAACAAGGACAAGAGTAACAGCCACAGCGCACTGTTCTGCGTCACCAACATAAGTCTTTCTTGCAGCAATATGACGAAAATTGACACTTTTTAGAATAAACATTATTATTAGTAACACAAGATGCGAACAACTGCACCCAATGAGCCCAAGTAGTTAGCTGGACTTAGGAAAGTTTCAAATAGCCAGTTGCAGCCGCTTCAAAGTAGAGACTTGAAGGCTTAACGCGAGAGTAAAATGCATTTATGTTCTGAGAATGTAAGGCATTCGAACAATTCCTCTTTGGTTGTTTCGGGCTTGGGTAGGCCTTTGACAAATTAGACAATACCTTTTTGAAATCCTTTATTTTGAGAAGCCACACAGACGCACTGTCCAACGCATCAAAAACGTGCGTTGCCAAAAATACCAGTGTATATAAAACGTGGCGTCTTTTAATAACGAAGTTTCAGGAAAACGTATCCCTTAATTACGTGCTCTGTCCACAGTACTGTGCAGTCCATCCTTCAATACCCAGCCACAGGTGCTACCAAGAGCAAGACTAATTACCTCCCTAAGAGGGTAGCCTTACATTTTCTTGATGCCCTTCTTTTCCCTGGTACTTCCACCGTGGTTCTCCTGCCAGGATGTTTCTTTTAATTATGTTTAACTTAAATTCCCCTAAAGTTTTTTTTTTTTTTTTTGTGAATGGCGGGCTGATGTGGAGCCCATCTGAGGTTTATCCCAAATACAGCTCCTGTCCCCTTTTAATTTTACTTTGTTTCAAAGTTTGTACCAAGCATTTACACGTCTGAAAATTCGTACATACGCACGTTTTTACCAGTGGCGTAGCTACGGGGACTCGTGCCCCGTTCCCCAACCCTCGCTTAACGTAGACTGCGGATTTTGACCAAACGCATAAAGTGTTTTTACTGTGCTGCAACTTTCAAATGCAGACAACAACGATTTCGACATTACTGATTGTGGTATTGTCATTTTTTGTTCATTTGGGTCTCCTTGTGAAGAGTAAGCCGTCGTCTCTAAATTAGCAATTTGAGACGCACGTGTTACGTAACGAAACCTGACAGGCCGCGGTGTCAATCCTTCCCAATAAAAAAGCAAATGCAGTGCGAACAAGAGAAGAAATCATCTTTACTTTCAAGTGATTTGCTTTTGGGCAAAAATAAAACTAAATTTCAAAGATTACAAGCTATTTCCACAGGTTAACAATTTGTTGCACACTCCTGTATCAAAACGGTAATATTAAATATGTTTTAACTGTAAATTACTTGATGCAAAAGGTGACAGGTAAAGTGCTACCGATGGGAGTTCAAGCTATTCATGGTGACAGACAACTGAAGTGCTTCCGTTTTTAAACCTATTGATTGATTTGTCTTTGCCATTGCTACAAGTCTCCTTGAATTAATTAATACAATTCAAATTAAGGTTCATCAAAAGGATTGTTTGGTTTGTTTATTGCGAGTCTTTTTCATTATTCAGCTCAAATGCGACCTAGGATTTGTTTTAGTACGAGTAGCCTACCTTTCTTTCCCCATAAATGTAACGTGATAAATATAATGAGGCTTGTGATACTCCTATATAAAGCTGGTTTCGCCATTTTTCTCATGTTTTCTGTTATTGCGGGTAACAGGTAATGCTTTTGTGGAGAAAGAATTTTATTTAAAGTCATCTTGCGTGCCAAAAATAAGAACTGCTAAAACAAATATGTTTTTAGCCTACCACCTTGCCAACAGACTGTGACTACATTTAAAAGAAAAATCGATGCAAATATAAGCAAGTTGCGTTCCATGACAGATTAGTCTAGTAGCAACTGTGATCATACTGCGTCCATATGGTGAGAAAATATGTCTTAACACATTAAATGAAGTCAAACGTGTCAATATCATCACCAACGAAAAGCTTAGGTAGCCTCCCCAACCTTGTAAGCAGCCTCCTTCAACTTCGTCTGTGTTGCTTCCACATATTGTTAAGTAAATCCACGAATGAAAAGCTGTTTATGTACAAATTGAGCCTCTGTACATTAACATGACTTTTTAATGAGAATTGACATAAGGTTCCGTATAAATGCACGGAAAAAAATCTAACGGTGTGTTATGTTACAAAGAAAATATTTGATGGGGTACAACAAAAACTTGAGTAGATGTACTTTCCACATAAGTAGCCCCTGTGGTGTCAATTGACATACAAAAACACTGTAAATATACGGCAAATATTTTAACAGTGTATGCAAAATGTTTGCACGCACGTTTGTAGTGACTTTATTGCCTATTATTGGCTTCACTGTCGCTGACCCTTTTTGTCCAAATCATGCGATTGATTTCATGCCTTGCAATGTAAACAAGTAGATTTGGGGATCTGATCGATAGTCCAAAAGCTCAGTATTCTGAGAAACAATTGTTCCAATACTGGGGTATATATTATCTTTTTAAACAATGATGTTTGTAAATCAGATAGATTTTTCGTGACATTATCAAGGTCAATTCATCCAACAGTTGAACAGTATGGTAAAGTGCCATAGAATTTACGTTGACAGAGCATTGTCTTGGCGTGTTTTTTTTATTTATTGACCGGGACCTATCCTATTACAAACAGGAAACCACAGAGTAACCTGCCTTTATAAACTGATATACCTTTAATTAAGATTTTATTTATATATTACATCAAATTACCAAAGGCTGAACCAGATTTTTTTTCATAAGTCAATTCGGCACCTTATTAATTCTGATACTAATAAATGAGACGAATTTGAAATTGCGAAAGTTCACTCTTACTCAGTACATCGCAGGCTCCTGTGTTGCTTGGTAAGAATGAGCCACAGTCAATAGCGAGGAAGTTCTTTTCGGCCTTTTTTAGCCGGGAGGTCTACCGGTATTGAAATGAATAAAACTTACCTATCCAATAATGGCGGCAACCATCTGTTGCATACGATTATACTGTACTTTGTGATTTCCAGTAAAACTGACATTTGTTTTGCTACTGTAACTGCGTTGGACACTGTTTTCCTAGTTACATCGGGGAAGTAACAAACTTAGTTTATCCAAGACTCTGACAAATTGACAAGATTTGTCAAGAAATAATTTTTGGGCGTATAGAGTACTAATATTTTGCTGTATAATGAATTTTCTCAAAATATAAATACACGTGGGTTAAATTGATGCCTTCATGTACTGCCAATTTGTTTGCACACATTAAATAAATTTTATTTTAACATTGCCCTACAAAGACACATAGGGGGTACATTGCAATACCTAAAGACAAAAATGCACGTATTTAGATTTAAAATGCATTAAAACATATAAATTATTACACAGAACAAACAATATTAACAGTTAAGCACAAAATCAGAGGGCAACATCTAGGTAAGTGGGTGAAGCTATAAGCTTTTGTACCCCGACCTGGGACTGACAACGACAAGGACTATACAAAAATTAGATATACAGGAACTGAGACAAGACTTAACCGTGGCTCAATCCATCTATCAATTACCACATAGATAAGCAGGCCAAGACTCCAAGGGTGTTTACCTATAGAAGCTGTTTCTCCAAAGTGAACTGCGTGGGCGAAATTGAGGCAAGAGTCGAAGCTGTCTGACTCTTTGAGTCACAAATGCGCTTCATCTCCAATACAACTCATTCTCAGCATAAAGAACACAATCAGAGCAAAGAACGTGCTTTCGTAATAATTAAATTTTTCAAATATTACTTCTGTGCAAAAATATCACAAGTGCACAATTACTTCCTAATAACATCAGTGGGGTTTACGTAAAGCACCTCCAGGCAATTTTGCTTTTATCAGATTTTATCTGTTTTGTTCTGTTATGTTCTGATTTTTTTCTGTGTCAAAACAGAAGCTGTAACACAATCTATTGGTAAAATCCAAGGCCTCTCAAGTGCGACGTAGAGCTTTCACAGACTGCATTTGCAAAGAGCAGGGCTTCTTGTTCTCGGTAATGCGCGTTAGTGGGCACTTTCAACTCTCAATTTCACATTAACAAACTATCTCGCCAGAAGTTAATTGCATTATAACACCTGGCCCAGTGATTCTGTATCTTGAGTGACGGACAATAAGTCGCATGACTTTAGGCATTTTTGCTATTTTGTTTCTCTTGGCCAAAAGAGCTCATCCGTACAGGGGCAGATATCAGAACTTCTTAGGGAGGAGTCAAACTGGAGATTTATTTTTTAATGTCTCATATTTGGGGACAAACAAAACGATGATGAAACATAAGCCATGACAAGCATTGTTTGCAACGGCAAATGAGCAAAACAGGCTTAAAAAGATATTAATCAAGCAATGCCCTTACTTTTGTTCCTCTTGATCATCATTTTTTAAGCCTGTTTTGCTCATTGCTTTTTTGCTCATTCGCGCCTGCCGTAACAACCAAAGAATTGCACAGTAGTTACTCAAACACTACATGCATGGCCGTCGATATTTGTGTCCAACTGCGCATTGCTGTACGTGTTGTTGGTTGCGCGCATTCCGATGTGCTAGCACTACAGTGCTAAGTTCAAATATTTCATGTCTGAAAAAATAGTTTTCAACAGGATTTGGTAATCCAATAGTCGTACCTTTGGCATGTGTTTAAATCAAACTAATCCGCTTCACTGAAATCAATCAAAATGTGCGGGTATCAACTCTCAAAATATCGAATCTTCTTTTCGTGTTGAAGAAAAACTAACAACCTTCAAAGTAATCTGGTTAGCATTCCATTTTCCTAAGGCAAATTAGCCCGTCATGTTCATCCTGGGGGGGGGTGGCTGTTTAACTGCACTGCTCGAAGCAGTCAAAATATTACACTGCGAGTTTACATTAAGCAAGGTAGTATTGACTAGTTCCTGGGAATAAAGGATGCATCCGGGAAGAATTTTTAAGGTGTATGCAACTTCCATAGATTTTTAGGAAAGGACTGCAATGCATTCGCGTTTAGTTGCTGATTGGATTTTTTTCTCTCTTTACGAGTGAACACAAATGATTGATACATTGCTCACTGCATTTTGTGCATGACTAAATGAATTACAACTAATATTGACGCAAATGCCATAATCGAAACACTCATGAGAAAAACGTTAACGGGTAACACTACTACCTCAAGCTGGTGTTACTCGAAATAACTGTTACAACCTGTTCACCACGCGTTCACACTGGAGCAATAGGAAGCAACGCGTGGACAGTATCGCTACTGGTCCCTTCATAACTTCATATTTTTTAATGGGAGTGGGAACCAGTCTAGGTAGTTGGACACACTTCCATGCTTTGTCTAAATCTTTAAATATGTTCAAACAGTGCTCCACAACGTCTACAGCCGTATGCTGTCTAACCCAGCTTAAAATTATATGCTTAATTACCAATGTCCATTTTTTTTTACCCTGGGGTAACCAGGCTTGAATAAAGGCTATAATCGTCGCTTTGGAGGTTTTTTTGTTTTCTCAAAGGGAAGTAAAGTCCGACTTTTTATCATAGGAAGCCCCCCCCCACGTGATGTAAAGACTCTCTTCTAAAGACTTCCACTAAAGTCATGGTGTATCCTGTCGCCTGCTGTATGAAATGAGTTGTTTTCCAAATAGCTTAAATACCTAATTACGCGATCCTTATTGACACTAATTTGTAACAACTTAAGTGTCAATGTAGATTCGTAAACCCCCGCGCATTAGTAACTCCAATGGTGCGATCTACATCCTAACTGTACACGATCTATTCAGTACAACGCTGCTTAGAGCAGAAGGTAATTGTTATGTTAATGCTGCATACACGTTAAAAAATGAAACGGCTGCGCAGAATTAAAGTACCGTTGTCGTCTGTAGGTACGGACTTATATCAAAATAAACAGTCGGCTTGAAGTGAAACCCTAACTTCGAGCCGAGACCATTTTCTATGCATCAACTTAGATTCTGGCCTTGGGTCCATCTTCTAGCCAAGAATAACTGCCAAAATCTATGATCTGCCAGCCACCTGGAAATCTCGGCTGCAATTGTTTGGTTCACATTGTGATGTTCACCCGTCCGAAAAAGCTTATTCTGAGCAGGTAGATTTCTGTCAGAAATTGGGGAACGAATTTTCGGAATTGAACACGAGGCCAACAAATTCTTGCCCTGTTGGCAAGGTGTGAAAACAAATCTCTTGAACTTAATCTTGTTTATAACCGTTCACAGTTTCCTCCATGGACAGATAACACAGCTTTAATTCCATTACTTGGCTGCCTTTAATGTCAACGGAAGCACGTGGCGACAATGCTGCATTGGTAGGCGTATTGCTAAGTGTTTCCCCTGAGCCATTATATGACACTAAAATCTCATGTTATGATAAACACACAAACCAGAGATGTCGCAAGGGTTTTGCTGCTGTTGCCTCCATGGATCATATCGTTTGTTGGCTGTTTCATGAGAAATAGGTCTTGATAAATGACACTAATTGTGAATTACTACGTAAGGTCAAAGATGTTGGAATGTGGAGTTCATGGCATGTCTCATTGCCTGCAGATGACAATGTAGCTCCCGACGATCATTTGCAGGGTCAGGGTTTTTAAAATGTTTTTCATCGTTGCTTTCCTTTCAACTGCTAAATCATTTCTGACGTCAGATATCAGCACACCGAGGAAGAACTGGCGTAACGGTTTTCTAGCCTTGTTTTTTTTTCACAAACTGTCCTTACCCAGCACCGCGTGCATGTGGGCACATGAATCCCGTTATTTTTTCAAATGACGGGATCGTACAATACGTTCTGAGCGGAGCATGTACCGAGAAAACCAACCTCCTAAGAGCGGAATATTTTATGACCGGTAGGTCGTTGGTTTGCATCATGGTCTCTGCTACACTGCTGATCCAAACAGACCGATATTTATTTTTTTATTTATTTGGTTTCCATAACCAACAGCGAAGAAATCGCCATTTACAGGTTAGGTATTAAAAATAAATGTAAATGCAAAAGACAATCACTAAATCTAATTGCGATAAAAAATAAAAATGTTCAATACTTACAGGTTTCATAAAAAAAGTTAAGCTCTCTTTCATTCCCGTATTACATTCACAATGTGGCGATTGCCGTACTACGGGGATGGGTAACACGGAGAGTTATTGGTTTTGAACTGATATCTTTAAATACCTCTGTATCGGAAACGTTCAAGATGAGAGTGTAGTTTGTCAACACATCGTCTCTGTTGTTGATGTCCTCAATTGCCTGTCGTGCACCCACCAAGGCGCTGTGGCCGAAAAATCGGCTCCAGCCGTCCTTTTCCGACAACGGGAGCAGCCCACCAATGTGCAGGGGTGTGCGTTGAGCGGGCACGGTACAACCACTGTACGCGAGTACCGCAAAAACCACTGAAGTCTGTAATGAAACACACGCCAGCATTGTGTTCGTTCACTCAACTTTGACAGCGCGAACACATAAGACTATTTGAATTAATGAAGTTTAAACCGCTTTAAAAGGAGGGCTCATCCATTACACTTGGTGCTGTCAGCCCGTGTGGTTTTACGATGTACTGAGCATGCGTGTCAAGGCCCACGTCCCCGGGAATTAATTTGAGAAAATGCAAAGGAACATGGCTATGTACAAACCTCATTTCTCCACCCGCAAAATGGATACTTTTAATTTGATTGATGATATATTTATTTGATGACAGATACTCAAGGTGCAAATAAATATAATGTACGTGGACATAACGCATGCAGAGTGATGCATTCTCAAACATTACACCAGAATAATTAGGTACTGATGACATATTTAAATAAAACTGAACTAAATTTATATTTTGTGCCAATGAAACCGCCGTTTAGTGATTCACCAATATCCACAAAGAGGAACTACAAGCTTTTTAACATTTAACAAACCCAGAGATCCTCGTGGATCACTTCGTGTGACACTGCCTTTGTCAGAGCAGCATGAAATCTGAAGCTGGATCTAAATGAAGGGATATTTAATGCGTGCGAAAGCAGATTTCCTTTAATGCTGCTGATTCTGCTCATTGGACTATAACAACCTTTATACATGCCTACATATTTAAATATGAACATTTGAAGTGAAATACGAAACCCATGGCATATCATGTTTCTTAAATACATTAAAATACTAGTACGAATCCGACTTTTTATAAACACAACTCTCTTGAGTTATACAAGGTAAATGCGGGTTCTTCAGTCTACTGGGAGCGTAACTACTGATGTCTTTTGAACATTCATGGACCCAGGTGACCTGCACCCCCATGAGAAATGAAGAAAACAAGTGCTTTCGGTGTATTTCCTTTTCTTTCAAAGCGTACAAACTCCTAAACATTTAGTTTTACCAAACACAGACAATAAAACTACTTTTTTTTTAACTACACAGCAACTGAACTCTGGTGTTAAAAGTAGCACCGACGGTGTACAATTTTATTATTTGCTTGTGTTCATACTGGGAAGGCTTTTGATGTTACACACCACCAGGCAAAGAATTTTTTTTAAAAAACGTTATACGAGTTATGATGTTCCTTTTAACACCAGAGGGGGAATACACGTATTCCAAATTGATGTCTATTTTGGGCAAGGTTTTTGGTGTTTAATAACACCATTTTTTGTATTTGACTTAACAACAAAAACACGGGTAAAGTAGGTCCCAAGTGGCGTCTATTTTGTTTATTTTGTGTTTATAAGTGAATAATTCCCCTTCTGTGTTAAACTTGAATACCACATTGGTGTAAAATTCTTTTATTTCTTTGCCTGGTGTTGTTTAACACCAAGAGGATTGCCCTAAATCAACATCAGTAAATGAAATGAGCCTACGCGATCGGTTTTATTTTAAATACAGGAATTTTTGCGGTGTGGACTAATGTTTGACCGTTGGTTTGCAGCCCGTGTGATTGTTGATTGTACCGAGGTAAAGACTTGATGCAAGACGGTTCATCGCGTGAAGTTTTCGGCCTATTCATGCATGTTTTGACTTTTTATCATCCCTGCTAGGCTGAGAAGGTGCCAACGGGGCATTCAGGCTCCCCACTGTTTTGTGTTCTGATGACTGGGATGGCCGGAACCTAGCCTTCGATGTTGGAAGCAAAATTTTCCTTCAAGTTTCGCCGTTTTTGTTTTCTTTAACAATAAAAAAATAATGAAATGATGAAACTTGTTCGTGTAATTCGGGCGATTCACAATAGTGCACCTCCAGAGTTTGAAGTGCGTTGGCCAATCACAACGCGCGAAATCTGTCGACCCTTTCCAAACGCGCATGGGGTCGACAGATTCGCGCTTTGAGACTGGCCAGCGCGTTGCAAACTCTTGGGGCAAACTAGTGTGAAAGGGCCGTATTTGAAAGAGCACCAATGATTTAAAGGAATGTCTATAGAAGGATGCAGTTCTGGAACGGTTTCAATGACTCTTTAGATCATGACCATGTTTAACTGTCCGAGTTGGAAAAAATTAACGACTCAACTTTTAGAGACATAGGCCTATAGATATGCTTGCCTGTGCTTGTTCATAGGCCTCGCCTTGGGTAAAAGATAGTTTTGCTAAACCTAATTCAGAGCAAATGAAAATGCTTTGAAAAGTTTAACAGGAATTAAACCCATCATATACATGTTGTCAAGTTACCAAAAACTTTAATCAAAGTTCGTTTTAACCAGTGGAATATCGATCGGCATCAATTCGTGAAAACTAAGACGCATGGGGTGCGCGCTACAAGTGCTTCACCGCAGTGCCAGTTCGTGAAAACAAAAATAACTCGGTCCTCTAAACTGTTCACAACTGAGATCACCTCGCGCATGACCGAGTATCAGTTCGTGGTGTCGGTGACGATAATTATATATTAGCATCCTACTTGTAATTGTGATTCCTACAAGTTTGTACAAATAAATGCTGTAGTAATGACACTATCGAATAAATACCTCATCTTCATCTCCACGGATCACTTAATACAACCTCAACATTTATCAAAGAATGGTATCTCCAGACTTAAACGCATGATCAGCTTTAATAAGCAAGGCTGTGATGTACATTTAATCGTATTTCCGCCATGATGACACTAAAAGGTATTCCAACGCCTCGTACGCGCAATATCGACAAGGCAATATCAATTGTTCTATCAGATTGAAAACAAGTGTGTGTCTAGCAGGTGACGTTGAGTACGCCATAATGTTCACACACAACAGCACTATGCACCAATGTCTACAGAAATAGACCTTTGATTGAGTTGAGAGTTGTGAGGCCTCAGCTGGACCAGAAGAGGGTTTAATTTTCCTAGGCAATGGAGGCTCCTTTGGACAGAACTTCACTTCGCTGGTTCACAAACAACTATGAAATGGTATGACGGATGGGTCGCTACCTGCGAAATGAACACTCTCACGACCAACATGGCTCTTGTCAACCGTTGAGGGGGTGTTTCTGATCAAGGCGGATAAGCTGGGATATGTTAGAGGTAACAACTTCAATAAATGTATGTACCACGTGATACCTCTTGAAAGACCAACATTCATCTGATGGGATTGAAAGTTGTTTGGTATATAAAAAGGGGAGGGTTTCCGGCAAGACTTGTTGCTAAGTAATGGAGACGTCAACATCATGTTGCATCACCTAAATGTGTACTGTTAAGAAACCAATATCAGAAGAATTATAGACACCTAGGGCCTATATGTGATCAGCTTAAAAGACGTTACATCAAATGTCATCACGATGACGTCGTTAATAATCGCATAAATCTATACGGAAAGCGCTCTTTTCCATTGACAATGGAAAAACCACATCTTTTCCCTTACTCTTCAATAAAAACAGACAACAAATCACTTCTGTGTTTGTTGAATTAGTGAACACTCTTCTGGATTTGTTTGCATTTTAAGACGTTTGGACCGGCCAACAACCGACGATGTCAACCAGACGGTGCTTAAGATAAACCGGTTATGCCACTCTTATGGTCGGCGTGGTGAGCACTGATTGTGGGTATGTCCGCGCTTGGCGCTCCCTTGCGGGCCATCGTGGCCACCACAGCCGTTCCTATTCTCAATCCAGTGAAGGTTTCGTCGCCAATGTCGTTCTTGCGGTACAAAGCAATCACCTGGAGTAATGAAGCAATAGAAAGTCATGCAATAAACCTCAGCAATAAGCCATTTGCGAGTTTAATTTGAATAAAATCTGGTGCACTGAGTTATCTGACTGCACACAAACATAACAATTTGAATTCCCAGACTAAAGACACTGTTGCTATACCTCGTGATTCGGGGCAAGCTTTCGCATAGCGACTACCATCTCTGGAATGGAATGGTTCCTTTGTGCCCTTCTTAACCACTGAGAACAGCGTATTGTTGCAAGGCGTCCCTCATGTAACTCAGCAAAAGCTTGCCCCGAATCAAGAGATATAGCAACAGTGGTTTTAGTAAGGAGAATTAAAGTTGTTACACTTGAATTCAAAGAACTCAGTGCACCAGATTTGGGTCAAAGTTAACTCGCAAAAGGCTTATTGGATTTTGTGCATAGCCTAGAGAGAGGCTGCTCAAACGCTTTGGTGCTGGGCAGTCAGTGTTCTAATATCTTCATTGCGTGGCACAATCGTCCGTGGAAGACGTCAAAACCATCGCTGTTTATATAAAGAGAGTGCAACAGGAGTGTCTCACTTGTCGGAACCCAAATGGTGTATTATGCCGTCAGTACACATGGACAATACGGGCGATTCACAATAGCGCGCCACCAAGAGTTTGCAACACGTTGGCCGATCATAACGCGCGAAATTTGTCGACCCTTTCAAAACGCGCATTGGGTCGACAAATTTCGCGCACTGTGATAGGCCAACGCGTTGCAAACTCTTCGTGGCGCACTTTTGTGAAACGGCCGTATTAGCACACAATAGCTTCATGCTTTACTGCACACGTAATGAACAACCTTTGGGGTTCCAAAGTGTGTGAAGTTGGTGCCACTCTTTCAATACAAATACAGCAATGGGCTGATGCCTGTACATAGTAAAGTGCTGCAGCCAAAGGGGTAAAGGGGCGAATTTAACACGAAGAGGTACCTCAAGTCAAGTCATTTTGAAAAATAAGATGTTCTACCAAAAATATTATTCAAATATTTTACTGAGTGGAATGTAAAATAGATGTATGTATATTCATGTACTGTATACCGGCTAATTACATGTAATTATTCATAAGAATGGCCCATATGAATCAAATGATTTCTCTAGGGTGAAAGCATGCTCATTTTACGGAATATTGTCATTGGGGGATAATATTACCCAAGCCGAAACAGTTAATGCAAAGACACTGTTTCGAGCTAATTAATTATTCATATCCAGCTAATTAATTGTTCATAAGTGCTACTAAAATGCATCAAGACTAGTGATTTCCCTAGGGTGAGAGCAAACTTATATTCAGGGATCCAGCAAGGTTATATAATCTGAGGCAGACAATAAAATGGTTCCCTAACTAGTTGCAGTAATTGTTCAGAACTAGCAAATTAATGATTGATAATCACTGCCAACGTGTGTCAAATAGTTTTTCTGGGTAAAAAAAACAGGCTATTGGCCAAATTTCAATCGAAGATCATTTTATCAGGTTATGAAATCCACAACTCACAACAGACTGGCTCTTGGTCTGTCACTTAACATTAGACCAAAGAATTGACTACACATATACAGACTGTATATAAAATGGGGCATGTAAGTACTGGTCCGGTACTTCGGGACAGTACAGGCTTGAAGAATCATAAATTTAAGAACTGATACACCCGACTGATCATCTTCTTCTTGTCTTACTCAACTTGCTGCAATGGGGAATGCTCTATTCCGAGCCTGTATCGTCATCTTTACCTCTGTCACTGTCGTTACTTTCCGTCTCTATGTGATGATTGGTGCATTCGCAGCATTGACACAATTCTGAAGTGCTTTCTTGCAGAAGCAGCGTTTAGAAATGCACTGTCCTTTCTTACAGCTGCAGTATACAAAGCCCAAGACGGATGCAGGGGAAACAGACATTCTAGACCAATTGATGAGCAGATGGTCATCCTTTAGAATCCAACCGTGGAGGTCTGGTGATGGTGGACAGATGTTTTGCTTAAAACACGACTTGTGAATTTGTGCCTGCTATTTGTATGCATGACGTAAAGCTGCTAAATGTCCTTGTTTGGTGGCAAACAGGTTTCCATCTTTACACAGTGGGAGGTACTGTGGCGAGCAATATTTACATCGTTGCAGTCTTTCCACCCATTCAGCTCACATTAAAATGACTCCAATGTGCTGAGTAGACTCTCTGCTACAGCCCATGCTGATCCAAGCTCGTGAAAGGCAACAGACTGATTGTACTTCTTTGCTTCAAGTACCAGTTTCTGAGTACGAGACACCTTTCCTTTTTTTTTTTGAATGTACTCACGGTACCACAGCCAGTGAAGGCATGGAAACAGAACTGGTGCACGTTGTAACCTGAGTTTGCTCATATCTTCCACTCTTGGATGCGTTGCAATAGTGAGATGCAATATGATGCGTGCCATCAGTAGTAGAGAAGTTACCTAGATGCCAAGGATGAATACATCTGTATCCGGCAATCGGATAATAATGTCTATCGGCTGTCCATCAAGTGACTGATATGCCTGCTGAGCATGAAGATACATCCTTGTAGCAGCCTCATCGTGGTCAGAATGAAGTTCTGGGGTATCTTTGGTAATAGTTGTTTTTTCATAAGTCAAATAAAACTTGTAGCACAAATTCCCACAGCAAGCAAACATTTGAACATCCCTTAGTACTTCTGGCCGTGTTTGTTTCCATTCCGGAACGATGAAATGAATCTCTTCGAACAATACTCACCTACGGCTCTCCTTTTACGCTCACTGCTTTTGATGAAGAGATCTCTATACC
>NW_019091375.1:1956414-1997396 GCF_001949145.1 Acanthaster planci
GGGTATAAGCAAGCCAGCTTTTCCGAATGTCTTATCTCCCCCTTTTTTTTGTGCCTGAGACCCCATGGCGGTGAAGCTGTTACATAAGTCAGGCAATTACATCATATTTTGGCCCTGTTCTGCAGAGTGGTATTTCTCTTTAAAAGCCTGGTTAACAGCGGTGGGTTGTTGGATCAGGTGACTTAACCTCTCTGTGGCTGTTCTAGTGTACCTACGTCGATCACAGCTGTGATTGCTGAGTGCATGTGACTGTTATGTGCAGCGGCATGCTGGACCTTTCTAGCTAGAATTTCTTTTCTTGTCTCATCAAACTTATCTTACCACTGTAGTACCACAGCTGTTCAGTAGGAATATTCCAGGTGATCTCGTCCTGTATGCTGTTGTAGACGCCAACGATGTCCTCCATCCCCTCTTTGGAAATGACATAAAATCGTGGTTTAGGGCGCCCCTTTTAATTTGCCCTCAATTTGGGGAGGGGGCCTTGAAAGCGGAAAAGTGAGACTTCAACAGAGTGAATAACTCTTTGAACTTACAAAAGCTTAAATTAAACGATACAAAGTGTTCAAGGTGGCCTACGCTGTCTTATTGCTGAATAAGCGTTTATACATTCACGATTTTTACTAAAACAAAACGAGGAATAAGTCTTTTGTTAGCAACTTTAGTAGCAGTTGCAGGAAAATGCGTCGCCATCGATGAAAACGCTTGCTTTTCAAAGATGGACTAACGAAAAAAACAATGCAAATTGTCCATTTTTCTGGCAGCCAATTCATTCCCGGGACATCGGATTCCCATTTTAACTGCTTCTTTCGAATTATCTTTTGATCCACTTGGGCCCGATGAAAGTGTCCGCAGCGGAATTCTACTTTCTTCCCCTTCTCTGACAGACGTTGCAGAGAGGGTAACCGTTATTAAAATCTTTCCTGTCGGATCGCAAGCCAAAATTAGGGCCATAAGCTAGGAATTAAAAAGAAGCAGCCTCATCTCAGCACATACTATCACTTCAGTTTTTTCAGATCTTAACATTTCAACTTAAAAGAGGAAACAGAAGGTTTTGCTCACCAATATTCTGTTCTATCAGAAGATCGCCCATTCTATCGCCACCTTGAGAAAACTTCACTGGGCCCTGTAAGGAAGGACTAGCTTTGGAATACGGGTACAATCTTTCCAATGTTTGAATATCAGAAGTTGTCAACTCAGCATTCCACTTTATTTTTTTCAGATGGTCTTCGGCTTCGCGAGTCTTGGGTGGTCAGGAATTGACAGGGGTCTAGGCCACTCTTTTCTTGGTATGAACATTTCGCTCGAGGAGTACAAGGCCAGTGTAAATTTGTCATTGCTCATCGTTTTTCAGATAGATCCCTTTGCCAATGACTATTCTGTAGAAATATAGCAGCGCACCTAAAGGGTCTTGAAGATCAACCTTTGATGTCAACGTTTGTGAGCGTATTTTAGGACACGGTGTATAGCTCACCGACATGCCAGCGAAACTGACTTCCTTGATGCTCTTCCCTACAGTCAGAGCGTACTCAGCGTCTCCATACTGATAGGAGTCCAGACGTCTCATGAGGTTAGCTTCTGCTGCTTTGAGAGCCTGGGCCAGGGCCCAGACGCCGTCGTAGCCAACGGCAACAGAGCCGCGATCGGTAACGGAAATGTTATAGCCTACGTCGTCGGCAAGCTCCTGTCTGAATTCCTCTGGAGTCTGCACATAAAATTGTACCGGAATACAGTATACTTTGTGACGTGCTAATCATTTAAATATAACCACCTTGTGACGGGCAGACAAAGAGCTAAACGAATCCTTTTTACGGCAGATCAGGCGGGCAATGATACACTACGCTGCATTCCCCCTGTGCCACACAGGAGGGGATTTTATAGAGGGTAGTTTCAAAGGTGTAAATCCAACTTCAAGGTAATTGTTCTCCGACTAGTCAGGTTCAGTATTTTTTTTTAATGTTTGGAAATTAGCAAACCTATATATTTTTAGAGTCTCCAGAGAATGGAAAATTCAAAAGCCAATTTGGCATTAGCGTGGATTCTTGTATGGCGGCCATTTTGGCTATTAGAAATGACCGCCATAAAATATTATTAAATTGCGCTATTTCCTCTTCTAATCAAACAATAACTAGTCTCAATGTCTTCGTTGTGTTCAATCATGCTTATGAGCAATGAAGTTCCTGTGGACAAACCATTTGTACATGTCATCCTTAATTTGTGATATCTTGAGATCCAATTTAAACTAGACCTACCATTTTCCCCCAAGAATATTGCTTAACACCCTACTCATCAACACTAGGTATGTACAACTGTTCATATCTTGGCATAGGTGTTACCGGGTGATCGACGAATTGTCGCTTGGGCGTGTACATGACATAAATATTCATCTTGCTACACGTACGTGGTGCCTAGGACAAGTACCGATCATCCAACAGCACGGGTCATTAGTTCCCGCTATTGTCCGGTAAACCATGTTATATATGAATATTCGCTAAGAAATAGGTCTGTGCAGATGCGCAGATTGTAATTTAATGTTTGATATTTTGACATACGATGTACTTCAAAAGCGTAACCTTAGTTTGGTATTCGCCTTTGACGTGGGGTTGGTACTGTAAAATGCAAGGGCTTTCTTGGATATTAAATATTCAAATAGTTTTGTACACTGTAGCGAATGTTCCGGTGTTATTTTTGGAATTTTGATTTCAGATGTTGAAGTGCTGTGAATGGGAGATTCAGCTTGGTTTTCAACATTCGATTAGGTTGAATATTAGACATTTATATCAGTTCCTCAAAAGACGAACATGCACCAAAAAATACAACACTTTTTCTGTTCATTTCGTATGTTTCCTTACTCAACTTAGTTGTGCTTGTTTTTCAGGGTCATCTACTGAAACGCCAGTGAGCTTTTGTAATGGAAACAGACATTTGGTGGATTAGTTTGTCAATCAATTATCTCATGTAATCAAATATGCAGTAGCCTTTTTCGAGCAGTGAAAATTCGTTTATTTCCTCTCCTCGTGCAAAACAAATCATGATATTCTTGCAATTGGGATTTTCACAAGAATGTCAAACACATAAATATGAAGCCAGCGTTGAACTAAAGGCCATCCTGATGGTCATTGCCTTGCTAAAGTTCAATATCTCTTCAAAAAAACCCTTCTACTTTTTTGCTTTATCATGTGTGTCATTAAAAACGTCCATGGCTAATATATATGTGAGGTATATCTTCAGACAAACCCCTGCAGGAAATATTTTCAACGGTTTATGTTGTGCTCTATGTCGGCAACACGCGGTGCGGCGTCTCCATGTGAGACCACGGCATGTACAAGTATCGAACACTGGCTACGGCTCTCCACCGCTGCCTCTTAGGAACAAAATTCGAAGCCGTATCGAAGGAGACAGGACCGGATTATGGCTACCCCTGTCATGCGCTGCCCCATTCAATCTCATATATTAACTTAACTGATACACTGGCAGTGCTGGGTGAACATACTTGTCATGGGGTTGGTCTTTTGGTCATGTAAACATACGGCACGAAATACGGCAATCATAATCATATCACTTACCCTTCCTCCGATGCCAGGGTGGTCGCTCCTCCCGTACTTGCTGTAGGCGATGGTCAGGTATCCCTCTGTCGCCCTCTTGAGTTCGTCCGGAGTGCAATCCAAGCCTTCCTCAGTCGTCATCCACCAACCGTTGCTATAGTAACCGGGGATCATCCAGACGTAGTTTGGGCCGTACATGCCCAACTTGAATATCTGAATGCAGCACAGATCGCGAATAGAGTGTACCGTACTTAAAAGTTGAATTAGGCCTGCGAAGATTATAATGAGAATAATGCCTCGCCACGTTGTGTTTGCTCCATGCAAATGGGTTTGCTTTTTACTGCGTACTTACAAGAACCAGAATCAGCTAGATAAATCGTATATGTCCAAAAACATGTCCATGTGAATTGATTCTTTGAAATAAAAACCAGAACGCAAAGAAATATTTGCTATTTTCAACTCTCTCATTTAGTTTTAATTAATTGACACAAAGGCCCTCAGCCTAAAATCTGTTATCCTTATGAAATTCTCTAACACGACTTACTGTCAAATGGTCAATTAAAACAAATGCATTTTAATTCTTTTGGAACTGCAATGTTCATGCATTATTCATTTGAAGTGTTTCAATACGGCCCGGTAAAGATTTTTCCCTGTTGTTAAAAATAAGAAAAAAGAGTTTATTATCTTTATTAGATGAACCTTCAGGCTTAACGACTTCGTAGCACGGACGTGTTTAACAAAATCTGGACTCGCAATGCCCTTAATCAGCTTATAGAGATCATTGAATCCACTCGCGGCCATTTTACCGAGCTGAATACAAAGCTGTCCTGGCAATGCCCGCCTTTGTTCTTCCTGACGTCAATAGAAGGGAGCCAACCAACGTTTCTGTAATCGGCTCGGTAAAATGGCCGCTGGTTGGCTTCTTTTTCATACAAAGGCGTTGCAGGTCCAGGTTTTTTTATATACGTCCGTGCTTCGTAGTGACTGCTACGTGTTACTTCTTTCATGTTGCATTATACTGCCATACACTTATGTCATTCCACGAGCGAGCTAAGTACAACGCAACATGTACTTACACTGCAGAAAACCTTCCGAGCCATTCTTTCGTAGAAGCTCGCCACGATTATGCGGACATCTTTGCGCTGCAATGCAAAAGTGGTACACTTTTTATCTTTCTCGTTTGCCGTTGCAATACTAATTTCACCCATAAAATGACAGACTCTAAAAAGTTCCCAGGTTCCGGAGATGCAATCCACTTCGTGCTTAAATTTTGAAAGGAATCTCACAACCAGAATTACTCTCATCTTCCCAACCAGCTGTTGTTAATACTTTATCTGTAATTTAAATCGTATTGTAAAGTCCTAGTTTTAGCAACTCGCTGAAGTTATGACTAATTATTGTCTTTGGCGTACCAAACTGGCTTTCGCCATTTCCAGACTTAATTTGAATAATTTATCTCAAACTAGTTTTTAAATATCATAGGTTGTTTGCAGCTAATAAAACGTGGTTGACCATTGCTGCTTTTAACAATATTTCAGATTGTCTTTAAAAGGTCCTCATTTATTGCAATTGTGCAATCCACAACCCCCCTTCTACACGTATTATCTCTCCCCACATCCCTCCGCATTCTCTGAAATTGATACCCCATCTTGTCTTTCATTTTTTGAGAGATATTTTGGACCTTTTGTTTTATTATTAGCACATGAAGGGATGCCAGCCTATTGTTTCTCGTCTGAAATAGTTCAGTGTTTACAAATTGATAGTTTGATCGACTACTATGTTTTTATGTCATAGTTACATGTTTGCCTGGCCTCTTATGGTATCCACACCCTTCATCTCCCTTCCCTACCCCATCTGGTATCCAGCCTCCATCCAACAGCCAGCCTTTAACATCTTACCTCTACTTTACATCCCCCGCTACCTGTTTGTTAGTTGGCTACAATGTAACATTGTAAAAACTGATAGATTTCCCATGTATTTGGTATAATCTTATTATACTTGTAATAGAGACTTTATGGACCACATGCAATTATATTCACATCTAAAAAAAAATGTACCACATGCAATTATATTCACATCTAATTCGTGTCTTTTATATATTTCAGTTATTATATATTCCCACAAAATTAGGCCGTGATTGGCTTCTATGTAAATGATAAAATAAACCCCGAATAGACTACAATGTAACATCCCCATACGCCAATACACGGGAGGATATGAAAGTCGTCCGCGGTCACCCATCTAATATTGGTCTGTCCGCGAAGACGATCAGAGCTAGCACGTCCGACTCGCGGATTACGTACCTTGAGTCGTTCCATAGCCTCGAACGGGTCCTTGTAGAAGCTCTCAGCTGCAATGATAGACAAGTTGCTCTCAGAAGCCAACCGCTGGAGTTCGTTTATTGCCTGGGAATTAACGGAACAAACAACGGTAGTATGATCACAAGAGAACCCAATTAGGTACGCAGGGGAGTCTCGAGGGAGGCAACAGGGGCGATTGCCGGCAGGAAAAGAAAGATAGAAAATGATAAGGATGAAGAACAATTGGAAAAAATTATGTAAGAGATGAGAGGGAACAAAATCCAATTTACTTATTATTAAATTGGAATTCACCAATTATCTCCACTATTAATGGTAAAAGGAGATGAAAGGCGACAAAATTTAACCAATTATCTTGGAATTACCTGGGAATTGACCAATTCTTCCCATCATTAATTGCTTATCTGTTTGCTGCTGATAACAGCCTTGGCTTCACCCACCCTTTATAAACGTCCTTCACCCTCTTATGTGTTGTGGGGGGGCAGGATGCAAATCAATATCCAGGAGACGAGTCGCCCTTATTATGTACGGATGTTAGGTATTGAAAAAGCAAATACTTAAAAAAAGCTGGAACTTGAAAAAACCTTTGCATCAGAAATCTTTGAAACCAAGACCCCAAACCTTGATACGCCAATCCCCCCCCAGGAAAAACTCAGTGGCGACGCCTACGTTGATAAGAATCAATCGATCGATCGATCAATCAAACGTAAATGTCTTCTGGGAAAATTTCACTATCTGAATGTGTAATACAAAACACATCTATACAATTATCATACAAACAACTCAAAATAGGCCACTTTCAAAATATCGAAATATTATACACGCAAAACCTCAAATGATCCTTCAAACATCACTGCTGTTATGAACATTTCTCTTGGTAAAGCAAGAGCATTATATCTGGCAGTTGTGCTGATGGTAATACCGTAGATGCAAAAGAAGAAAAACTCTAATATGGTTTTTAAATTGATTCGCGAGGTCCCAGTAGGCCTATTCACCAAAAAACCTTGTGGTGTAGATACTTCTGTACTGATACAGACTGTTCTTTGTTGGGATTGGTACTTTTTGAAAGTTTAGCTGGATAAGTCAGACCTGCTGACTGGCCAGTTCGTTTGTATTGCGTTTTGCTTGACCGAGCTTGGCTCGGGAAAAGGAGGACCCGCAGCAGCCGATTTCCTGAAACATACCGCAATAGCGTCACTCCACTCACGTCTTATTTCACTGGTTACTAGCGCAACAAGTTAAGAACGATTCCAAGAAAGTTACGCACTGCGTAAGTCCGCCACATAAGGCCATATGCACGTTTTTTGGTGGGTTGCGTACACGATGCGTTCATGCGTTTACTTTCACGGACACAATATCGACTCCATTAATATAACATATGTGCCTTACGTTCTTCCGCCATAATCGCTCCGGGAGATATTTTGAGGGATACGCAATGCTTGGCGCAAAAGTTGGTATTTCCTCCCAACGGTAATGCATCACAGAACTCCATATTCATTAGATTCAAATGAATTGTGACGACACGTCCATTTTGACAACACCGGACTTGACATGTAGGAAAAATGGACACAAAAACTATGTTTTGTTAACTTAAAAACGTGTATTGCAATGGAGATATTGACTTTCATTAGACTTGGCTCTTCTGAATAGGATTCAATATGAGAAAAGTTAGCATCGTTGGAGTTGGTGTTTAATGAGGTTTAAGCCTATACAAGAAACGTACGACATGGTTTTAGAAGGTAATGGAATGCTTCTTTGCCTGTGAGAGAACTGGCGTTTTATTCTGCCTGGTTCCGACGAAGAAAAGACGAACACTTTTCAAAATGGCTGGCTGGTGTGATCCAACGACTGTTTGATGACTGTTGCGATAAAGAAATGTAACAGCCGTCGTAGAATTTTAATATTACTTAAACGTACGCGTTGCGCAGCTTTGCAACATTTCGTACTATCGAACATATTAAGTATGTCGCGCTGCTACAGCACAGATTTGCAGAGCAACACGTATGTATAGCTCAAAGATATGCCACGTTTCGTGAAATCAACTAAGCTTGTAGCAAAGATCCTCTGTTCATTACAGCTTAAGAGGCTCATAGATAATTATGGATAGAATCTTTTTAAAACAACGTCTTATGCGATATAAATGGTAAACTTCAACAACAAATTTCAAAAAGATGATTGAGCTCAGCCCAATTGCCTAGAAAATATTACGTTGACAACCTTAAAACCTAAGTGACTCACCCCAACATGCGGCTCCGTTGTCTCGTGCAGGGTCGCGATCTTGTCCCACCCGAAGAGCCGGCACATGCGGAACTCGGCCGAGGAGAAGCCGGCCGCTGAGGTGATCATGCGGTAGATGTGGGGATACCTCTCTCTCTCACTCAGCACGGGAGACGATGCCGCCGGGGACATCTGTGAGAATCAGAAGTCACGAGTGCACACAAAAAAATGGGGAGAGGGTGCGCGGCGGAGCTGACTTGGGTTAAAATTCCAACCCATGACCAGTGACGTCACTACAGGGGAGGGGGGTCGAAGGAGGTCAGTGCTCCTGCAGTTCCCAAGTGGGGCTGTAAGTGTCACCACCCCAAATGTATGTTTCTAGGTGGCGATTTTTACGTTTTTATACAATATTTACAAACAAACTCTGTGAGTACTTTTCTATGGAAAAGTGGGTGTATTGCCAATCTTGAGGGGAGACAACTTTTCACGCGCCTCTTGGTAGTTTCCACTGTTGAAATATCATATTTTAATTCCCTGGAAAAGAGTCCCAAAGATCGATCAATGAATTGGTAGAAAGTTCACCATTGAAAGAAGAATCAGATTTTAAAGAATGCATATTTAAAAAGGGGGGGAGTTTGAAAAGAAATGCTATTGAATTATAGCCTTTCTTCAAGGCTTGGTACCCGAGAGCCGCTTCACACTTCATGGAAAGCGAATACAAACGCGAATTCGTGACGTCAGGTCAAACATTCATGCCATGAAATCGCAAAGTTGTACACATTTCAACTCCATCAAATTTTCGCTGCAAATCTTTCGTGATGCAATATATCGCTTCTGAATTTACATTCTCTTGTAATATCAACCGTCCTTCAGATTCCCCATTGTAACACCACTGCAAAGGTCAACATTGGGGATACTTTTTAGACTCCCTGTCAGAATCTGTGCACGTGTCCATTTAAATATGAGTAATTGCAAAATTAAGATTTCTCGAACCACACCAACAATTACTTTAGTTTTTGTATATCTATTCACTCATTTAAACACTACAGTTGTGAATATTAGATTTTGAATGTTGAACGGCATTGCGCTTTTTGAAGAGTATCTGTGGTCTTTTATATTGACATTGCCACGTTTACATCGAGCAATATTTTAACAAAATAATTACGTTCAACCTATCAGGCCTTCACCTCCACGATGTTCCATTTGCCGATCACCTCGGCGACCACTTCGGTCAGTGAAGACAGCATCGGGCCGAAAATGGCCACTTTGACCGGCGGCTTGTAGGTGAACTCGTAGAACTTATTCAAGGCCACTGGCATGCTTCCCTGTCGAGAGAGTTAGAGAGACTCCAGAAACCAGAGCAGGAAAAAACAAGTATATTCCTGCAAGATAAGGGCGTTATCGAATTAAAAGGCAAACGACAAACCACAACAATAACGATGTAGCGTTAGCGGTTTAATGTAGTTAAAAAAAAAAAAAAAAAGCACGTTCATTTAAATTCTATGGTTAACATCGTTAGCAGAGATTAAATGATGCGAAGTCTGTTGTATAATGCCAAGCTCCGTATCAACTTCTAGCTCCGTAGTTTTTAAAGTAAACAGATCTAGAGGGAAGCGTGCATGCCATGTATGAACGCTAGATGATTGGATGGAAAATTCTTAAACTATAGTTTCATTCAATTGGAAAAGTAGGCCTATTGTTATCAAACAAGAAAATAATGCGCAATGGAGATTAAATGTATTATCAAACAATGTGATAAGACGTTTTGAGTGTGCTGAAAATAAAGGGTTAAAATATCAATGTTTATCCAGCTTTATTGTTTGATATCGATGACATCATCATGACGTCACCGCAAGTAAACTTAAAACCTTCATTTCTTCTATCATTTTTATGGATAAAATTTCAAGACTTATTTCTCACTTGTATTTTCCAACAATTATTTTCAATTTCATCAGATGAAATCATCAGCTTGAGACCACAGACGCATCATCTGCATAAAACTCATCACATCGACTCTTTTTCAAGCTATTATAGAAAATTTCACGACACTTTACAGTAAAACCATTTCCTACATTTTTTAACCGACTACTGCATGGAGGCTGCGACAATAGCATCATTTAGGGACTTACACCACTGAAAGCCATCTTTAACAAGTTTAAAATAAAAACCAAACTTCCAGTTTCGACCAGAAGTACTGGTCAGCTGAATTTGCCCACTGATGATAAATAAGAACGTAAATGAATAAGGAACTCTTCGATTCCCTGGAAGCAAGGGATGCTATACTCTGCAAGTGATTGTATTTGGCTTTTTTAAAGGTTACAAACTGTTACAGCTAAATTCCTTGTAATTTGACAACTTATGAAATTCTTTTTCTAACCATGTACAAAATCTCCCTGGAAGCAAGGGATGCAATACTTTGCAATTGATTGTATTTGGCTTTTTAAAGGTTACAAACTGATACAGCTAAATTCCTTGTAATTTGACAACTTATGCAATTCTTTTTCTAACCATGTACAAAATCTCAAAAAGTCAATTTGAGACTTATTCCTGACTTCGATGCACTGGGTCACATTTTCCCGCCCTTTCTTTTTTTTCACGAACAAGAGCCGACTACCATTTCGTGTCATTTGTGGAAGACATTGTCTAAAACTGTATCGATGATACAAACTGGGGAGAAAGATTCATATTTTCACGTTAGATTTTTTGTTGTTAATAAGTAAAATGCTAAGTCTATTAGCTTTCATGCTTAGCACCATCTTCAGACTTTGGAACTGAAATGGCATTTTGTGTGCAGTAAAGCTGGCAGCTACGGTGTCCTAATTGTCCATGCACATAGAATCATAATTCATCATTTTTGTTTTTCAACACTTGAGACACTCGATTCGCAACTCTCTCTTCATCAACAGCTCCGAGAAGATCACGCTCCAAATTCGTCATTCTAGTGTCGACGGAGTGTCCACCCAGCACACGCAGTTTTTTCTTTCATTTTGAAGATCGCCAATTCAAATTAGAAAGGTTGTCCATGCAATTTCCCTAAGATCTACACCCTTAAATCTCTTTCCATTGTCCCAGTGAGAATGGCATTCTTTGAATTCTTTGAACACCTCCCAACAAATTCGATTTTCATCGGGGAACTTGCAGAGCACTTGCTGAGGTCAAGAATTTCGCATTTTGCGTTCAATGCTGCAACGCATCTGCTTTGCAAAAAGCGATCTGTGAGGTAAGTGTTGTTCATCGGCTGATCACATCATCTTTGCTGTGTTTCGTGTGTTTTTCTTCTTTATATTATTTATTTATTTATTTATTTGTATTAATATATATTTTCAAACACAACCAATGTTACAATAAACATAAAAAGAAGTTTGTAAAACTAATTAAACGCCAATTGGACTGAATTTCTGTCTTACATTTCTCAAAATTATCTATAAAACACATCTGCAACTTTTTCCTGAGTTCCAATGGCGACATCTAATTTCTTTCTACGTCCAAACCGTAAGAGTAGTCGGGGGCATTTTGTTTCCAATTGAAATCATGTCCATCAAACATTTCATTAATTCTAAGCATTAATATGTTTTTAAACATGTTTTAACACATCTTGGGGCCAATATGAGAGCATTTCCACAGCACGCTGTCAAAAATCTTTGATTTTCCATTGACTTGCACAAATGATCCTGACTTACGAAAGATACAAAACATTTTCACGATATTTAATCGATCGTGCTAAATCTTTGCCAACAAATACAACAAAGTGAAAGATTTAAGGCAACAGTTCCGAGCATTGTTTGCTTGATGGCTGCATCAAAAATCCGGATTTTAAACAGTAGCATTTTATATCATGCTTTCTTCTTGTGTGGCTGGTTTGTTATAAATACGCCTAATAAAAAATAAATAAATTTAAAAAACAGAGGACGAAAAGATCTCAGCAAACACGTCATAGGTTTTAACACTCGGAGTTCTAGCAGCCCAACAGAAAAAGGCCTTACCAATTACAATGGAAATAAATTTAGAAATAAGTAAAAAAGTGCGTTTTAAATTCCACTATATTTGTGCCAGAATACTAGCAGCCCGACACTGTAAAAAGCCCGGCCGGTGAAAACACATTATAATTCCAAGCAATATTATATTTTTGGAGTATGAATATGTTGGGCTCATATGGTGGAATTGTTGAAACGTGGTCGTCGGGTGCCTGGCAGAAGGGCATAAGCGCATTTAGGCCCTTTTGCTGGGAAGCATGATCACAGCAGACAAAATATACCCGGCAAAAGGGCGTAAGAAATACAGTGACTCTCTTTATTTAGTAAAAGTGGATTTAATTTACTAGGAAATCAACCTGGGCAGTACAAAAAGCTACCTTTGAACAACTTATTAAAGGACTTGGGCATTTTTTTTTTTACTTTTTGCCAAGAAATCTTCATAGTTCATTAAAATGCAATACAGTTGCATACTTTCTTCCTTTTACCGCGAAAAGTTTTTTGGATGCTTCCCGGCAAAAGGGCCAAAGCGCTCACGCCCTTCTGCCGGGCAGACTACCGTTCAGTTCCTTTTTCAGCTTACGCCTAGGGAAAAATACATGTATGTAGTTTATCGGTGTTCTGTTTTTGTGCGAATTTTCAGATATTTGTTTAACTTTGAGAGCCAGCTAAATACACCTATATATACATTCAGGAATGTGCAATATTCCTAAACACTTTCTGTTGGGATGCTGGAAACGTATTAATGTTTGACTTTATTTACTAATTATCATTTATTTACTTAATTGCTAAGTAAAATGTTTATTTACTACTCGCATAATGATTTAGGACAGCGGGATTTAAGCCTTCGAATCGATTTCCAACAAATGTTATTTAGCCCTACGTATGATAACTCCCAGTACTGTAAAAGCTGTGTTTGGCCCAAAATGACTGTTCAAAATGCTCTCTTGGTATCAATTTTTTCAACTCTTTCAATTCCAAACCGTTGGTTTTCCCCGGATATTTCAAAACGTTCCTAATTCTAATTCACCTCATGACTTTTTCAATTTAGTCCAAGGAAAAAAAAGCCCGCCATTTCCAAAACCGATTTCGTGTTTAACCATAAATTTGAAAAAGATGGTTAGTACATTTCAAGACCACGTCGAGAATATTAGTCATTACAGTTCAAGTTCTTCAAAGGCGTCGCAGAGTAGCAGCATTCAAAAATCGAATTCGTCTGACTGCAATCTCTTTAACACTCTGTTAGGAACACTAGTCATCTTTTACTCAAGCACAACTGTACGCATAATATGTTCACAAGTTAAGAAGCGAGGCTCAACCAACACAGAAATCGAGGAAGACAGGTTTTGACGAAACGTTGCGAGCATGATCAAAATGTTCGACGCAAGACAAATTTTGCTTTCTGAATAACGCCGCTAGGCGCGAGCAAGCCGAAATAGAATCCTCCTGAAAACGTCTGACAACTGACGAAATTAAACGCTACCCCCACTAGCGCCATGAATCGATTTCACAGGACGAAATCGAAAAAAACAACAACAAAACACCTCTGTGAACTGAAATCAAATTGGATTAAAATAGCCCGGAGAACCTATATTAAGAGCATTGATGGATAGTGTCTAGCAGCCGAGAATTGCCGGTCATAATTTGTACACATAATGTTTTAATGTTCGTCTTTAAAACGAATTTACAAAGTGATATCACGATTGCGTGTGTTTGCTAAACACAGATTTCCATAGAGTGGAGGGCTGCGATTTGTTTTCTTCCATGCTATTTTAATTTAAACAATGTAATGGAAACCATGCATTTTAAACAGCACTGTAGAAAGTACCTCTGTGTCGGCAACATGCAGGACCAAGGTGTAGTTCGGCAACACATCATTCCTCTTGTTGATATCCTCAATCGCTCGCTTGGCACCGACCAGGGCGCTGTGGCCGAAAAATCGGCTCCAGCCGTCCTTCTCTGACAGCGGGAAGAGACCGCCGATGTGCAAGGGCGCCTGGTGGGCAGCCTGGGTAGATCCACTGCATCCGTGGACGGCCACTAAAACCACAAAGCTCCTTAAAAAAACAGACACCGGCATCGTCTTTCTGTTTGAATTTTGAAGGCGTGAATGTCTCAACCTATGCTTTTCAAAATACTTTTATTAAAGGGGTGACTCGTCCATTTTGTTGGAGGGGGTCGTTGGACGGTTTCATTTTCACGAGCAGGATTGTCAACGTATTGTGACTGTGTATAGGCAGAACAAGATATGGGTCTACATTGGTCAAAGCTTTTTATTCCGACTGCAAGTTTTACTCTTACACAAAACAGAATTAAATTTTGTGGCTCTGCGATTCTGATTGGATGCAAACGTTCCCATTGTTCTTAACCAAAACGGCACATCAACGTGCGCATGCGCAAAGACAGAAAGTGATAGACAGTCCAGCATGAGCATTGGTAACGATCGTTTTCAAGCGAACTTGAAGAAAACGAACGTTGATATGTTTTTTGCATCATAAATGGTTAGATAAAAACAAAGTCACAAATCATCTTATGTCTTTTGGTTGATTAATTAAAAATCTTAGTTTAAGAAGTCTTAATGTATCCCAACGGATACCAGCGCTTCCTTTAGACTAGTATTAATGCGTGTTACCCTTTCAAGGTATCAATAATGATGGTTTGTAATATCGTTGTTAATGATGGGCTTACTGGAAATGGGGTTTGTTGGATGTTATCCTCCAACAAATGCCGGTTCTGTTAGAGAACGAATTCAGTAAATCAAATCAAGTACGGCTTGGATTATCAGTGCATCTTGATACAGTGTTCTTTCTTTGATCGCCAAGGTCGCCCTCAGTTAGCTACACAGATCTCGACTCCCTTTAATGCACATTTCTTCAGTGGTGAATAAAAAGGAAAGGTTTTTTCCAGTGGGTATTGTGCAGTCGCATTAATCGGTTTTAGTGTGAAATTATCTTTCGGTTTTGTGTCGATGGCCAATTTAAGTTTGAAATAGCTGGCGGCGGCTTTAATGTGAGAAATGAGAGGACAAAAAAGTATACCTTTTAGCAACGGTAGCGAGCCGCCTTTCCCGTGCATTTCTCATATCCACGATGCACGGCTTTCCACTTTTGTAAATTCCATTTAAGGCAGCGTATAGGATTTGAAAGATGTTTGTTTGTTTTTGTTTTTTGGTTTTTTTTTTCTTTGGTTTTGTTTTGTTTTGTTTTTTGGGGGGCAAAGGCCGATCCTTTGAAAATACAATTCGTTCAAATACAGCAATCGTTAACGGGCGCAACGAAAACGTTCGTGAAGCATTGAGCTGGGTTAAAAGTTAACAGCTTTTTTTTCTCAAAGCAGTGATATCGAAAATTGAAAAAAGTTCGTGTAGTTATACACAAAGTAAGTCATAAACCCCCACATCGGCGAATCTGGACAAAATGAAATATGTCGCCACCAACACTACGAAGCAGCACTCAACTGCACTTGCGTGCAACTTCGTGAAAACCATGTTTACAATTTTGGTTTCACAAAATAGCACCCATGTGTACTTTGTCAATATAGCATGTATAAAAACACTTTGAAAAGGTCTAAAATGATTTGATTCACCCGTAAATATGTGACTTAACTAGAAATTGTTTAAGAAGACTGATCATGAGGTCTTCTACCCCGAAAGGAAGGTGTAATTTTTGAAGGTGTGAAAAGTACCTTTAAACAATTATTTCTCTCTTTTCTGAATCCAAGCTCTCCAACACTAAATAGGCTTAAAATTTTTGAATGAATGAGGGGGTAATAGGAAATGAGAGAAATCATGTTTAACGTAAATAATATTCTTTAAAAATTGCACTTACAGAAACACAAGTCTACAGTATGTTCCATACTTTAATGCATCTACTGTCTTTGGTTGAGGAAATGAACAGGGCTGCTATCATACTCACACGGCGAGCACACTAGATGATGTTCATTGGCGGAAAGAAGATTGATATTAATATTCATGGTTACATTTAATTAACAGAGCACTATTTATAGTACTGCAACAATTAACGTACATGTTCCATATTATTGTAATTTGTGAGGTGTGGCTGCTGTGTCTGTATATAAACGGAGTAGAGTTCAATAGAATAGAATACAACTATTTTTATTGCATTTCACTATGATATAATAGACTCGTTGATGCACCTGCAATATGAAGCAATCGGTCGATGTGCGCGAAGGCTCCATCGCTGCGTGTATTGGTCGGTCTTGGGGCATGATTTGTCAATATTTCCGCCATGACTGCGAGCCAATCATCCGTTTTTATTTTTGATTCATAACTGTAAAATACTGTTTTAAAAAAAAGGAAGTGGAGTTTCCGTGCTGAATCGACCAAAAGCGCAGATAGATCAGACGGTCGCGCAGATTGGCCGATTTGGGCCATTGTTTTTAAATTTAATATTCTGTGAACCATCTAAACATCATTTAAATCAGAAATGTATGGCCGTCAGGAGAAAAATGTCCCAATTGAAAGGAAATACTTCTCCGGACAGCTAGGAAAACAGATTCAGAAAAGCACTTTCACAAACGTGAAGCTTAGTTTTTAATCACGGAGTTTATTACATTTTTGATGAATTAGATGCAAGAGACCCTGCACAGTTGATTAAACAATAGAGTGCTAACTTCAGAAGCCAAGGCCTAATTACAGGTTGAAAATGGGGCTCTCCTTGGGGTCGTCCAACATAATTGTTTTCAATTAATTTGTAATAAGTTGCACATAAACTGAAACATACTCGAGTGCACTGCTCAACCATTGCAATGCTTAGGGCTGTGCAGTCAATCAACTATCATTCTATGCACCATGCTCCTTTCTAGCAACAAAAATACTAAAACTCTCATTAATTAACGGTGCCTAAGAACAAACCTGACGTACATTCCGCTCATTGAATACCGTATACTCCGAGAAAAACAATGTTCTAGGATTTCAATTTCTGATCCAAAGTTTCTGAAACATTTTGGGGGGCTGGCGCTTGCATTTAGCGTCTGTGGCACAATTTCACGTTCAGTGGAACGCACTGAGAAAATGTCACGCACTGAACCAATGAATTAAAAAAAAACTTTGCGTGCGTGTATCGTAAAACGCTTGCCTTATTGTAATTGAATCTAATATAGTCTTTAGACACATTGTGGGCAACGGCCTTCCTTCTTCGTTTTCTGCATAATGGCAACTTGCCAGAAAGAACAACTTCACAGGGAGTGTCCCATAACTGTTTTTAAACCAAGTATGCTTTTCAACAGTCATTGAACAGGGCAACCGTACTTTTTGGATAATTCTAAATCATGGACTTTACCTTTAAGACACATATTACACAGATGAGACAGAGTTTAATCCAATACATCCTGAAAATGGGGTATTCTGAGAGTATCCCCGCAATTACTGAGGGGCTGGTAACCAGCAGGCCTCAAGCTGGACACGTACACCGTATCTTCAATCGACTCTGCTGAAGAACATAATATGTAAGTTAACTTAAAGGCTTTTCTTATCGAGTACTGCTAATCGAGTACGAGTACTTTGATGATCGAGTACAAGTTTTGGATGTCGAGTTCCGAGTATTTTGTAGCCCGAGTAAAAGAACTGTAGTTCGAGAACGAGTACTTGGACGTCCGAGTACAAGTACGAGTACTCTGAAAATGGTACTCGAGTAGTACTCGAGTACGAGTACCAAGTACGAGTACTTCAACACTGGAACATATTCAGGATCATTTTATATTTCTGTATTTTTACTACACCAAAAGAAGTACCCCGTACAGCCTTTCCCAAAATGTACAGCAACCAAAGGAGAAGTCGTGTGTCTCAAATAATAATTAAACAAAACCACCTCATAAAAAACAGCTATGCCCAAACTCAAAGTAATCTAATTGCTGGGCCAGATGTCAAGTACCAACGATGGCATCCTGTAGCCGCGTTCAATGAGACATTATTCTACCTCCCGCTCGTTATCCAGCCTTCCGCCTGTTATTTCAGCGACGCGTGCCGCGGACAAAAAGTCTCTGCCCCATCACTACCTATCGGGATCCGGAGACAGGGCACGACGGCTCACGCTTGCCCACTGTTAAAAATTCTGGCGCAGCCGAGTCACGTAGCCCTGCAAAATTTGCCTTGCCCTTTGCTGTGTTTCAAAAGCTTTCTCGCCGTCAAAATCTTCCGAAAGCACTAAACAAGCAAACCGATGACACGAAATTGGATCCGCGGGCAGCTGTGCTTTCTACACAGCAGAATATAAAAGAAATTGCACTGACAGGTTTGGGCTACCGGAATGAATACTGACATTATAGTTGAGCAGGTCGCATAGCAACAACACGTTCGATTGTCAGTTAGCGTTGGCATACTTTTCCAAAGGTGAGATTTTGTGCTACGAGCCTTGAGCTGGACCAAGAGAGGGCGTAATTTCCTTAGCAATGGCGGTTCCTTTGGCCAGAACTACACTTTGCTGGTTTACGAACGACTTGGAAATGCTCACGTTACAGTAGCATCGCTACCAGCAAAATGAACACTCCTGACCATTATAGTTCTTTTCAACCGACTAGGGTATATGCTCCAGTCGGATAAAACAATAGAGAGTAAAGAAACAACAGAGCAATGGCAAAGCAATTAAAATACGGCGGGTGAAGTGTGCTCCTCGTGGAAAAGTTGCATTTGCCCTGAATTTTCTGACGTCAGAGGTATTTCATTCATTTTTTTTCACACTTGCGCTGCATTGGCGAAGGGTAGGTTTAGCCTAAGAAATCGACACTTTGACCCTATATATTTTAATAACAATGCACACTAAAATGTCCAGAAGTGAGTGGCTACTCCCTAACTACTTGAGCAACATGCTTTATCGTCGACGCCTTTAGAGGCTTGTCTCTAATACTGTGATCAGTCAGCTAGTTCGAATGTTCTAAATGTGGAAGAGTTAAAAACTCACTTTTTGAAAATTTAATCTCTAAAGGAATGAGTCCCTTTCAAACCACTCCAAAAAGTAAAAAAAAACACAAACGAGTGAAAACCACTTCAAAGAGGAGCCAAACACCACAGCTCTTTTTGCAGATGTCGTTTGTATGGCTCCTGAAGGAGTGGAGATATCACTCTTTTAGAGTGGTTTTCTCTCTTGTAATTTTTAATAAAGGGACTCACTCTCCCTGAGAGGGAGGTTTTGTGAGAGAACACACATAGGGGAGTTGACATTGGATACCCCCTTGCCTTCAAAGAGGTCCGAGGGGTTGCATACATCATGGAGACCGCTGGTAGTACTTTCAATAATCTGTCATTTCTCACGTACATTACATTTGATGCGTCAGGATTGTTATTATATTATTATTATTGACACCATCATGTTTGCTTTGAGCAGAAAACCTCCTCATCGGTTGAAACGAGATGGCATGCTGGTCGAAGTGTTTGTTTAGTTGGTAGCGATCTGCACGCAATGCATGCATCTCACTGAACCAGCGAAAAGACGTTCCTATGCCAACGGAGCCTCCGTTGCTAGGAAAATCGCGCCCTCTCTTGTTCTAGCTCGGTGCCCAACTAGTTTTAGTGGCAAAAACCATGAAATGTGACGACCTATTATATATGTACGTACTGAGTGTAGCAGGTCAGAAGCGTCATTGTGCTGTCTTAAAGGAAAGAGGCGACTTTTTTAACACGACATGCTGCGAAAATCCGACTTGAATAAAGGCTAACACCTTAGCTCTGGAGGAGTTTTTTCAAGGGGAAGTACAGTCCCAAATAAATTTCGGGAAACTTCCACAAGGCATTAATACTAGTCTCCTCTCAAGAACAATTACCCCATGGGACAGAGCATGTGCATCCATAGGCAGGTGCGTGATTAAAAAACAAAGACGCAGGAGGGAGAAGGTATCGAGACTATGCAGCTTCAAACTTTCACATGTACATACGTGTATGTCTAATTTTCCACAGGAATCCACTGAAACGTAATTTATGGAAACAGCAAAATCACTTGTGTCGCAATGTCGTGATGAAAATAAATCTGGTAAACATAAAAGACATAAAAAGAACGCTGATGATGTCCTCGCCTGCGGGTCGGGCGTTAGTCGCGTCCATGCTCCTGAGCAGGTCTTAAACGTTGAAGACCTGCTCCAGAGCATTGACACGAGTAATGCCCGACCCACAGGCAAGGGCATCATCAGCGTTCTTGTATGTCTTTTATGTTTACCAGATTTATTTTCAGAAAAAAATAACAAATAAAAAAAACAACAACGTGCGTTTAAGGCCGGCCAGTAACATATTTATTCTCTTATTAAAAACATGACTCTGCAACTTTTTTATCTGAAATCAAAATCTTAGAATAGGGGTTTTTGTCAAGAGTATACAATCTTCTCTGGGCTGCAACGTCATCAGGTATGTTCATAGGCTCCCAACTGAAGGTTTAGAACAACTGTGTTGGCTTATAGAGGAGTAAAATACACAAATGACAAAGATGAACTGCTGCTGACATGATGGTTTCAACATCGTGGAGTAAATGCGGCGACTGTAGGCATCGCAAGCGCCTTGAGCAAAAACACGCCCTCATCGGTTGAAAAGAGCCATGTTAGTGGAGAGTGTTCATATTGTCGGTAGCGAATGCAACTGCAGCGGGTGTCACAGTCGTTCGTGGACTATCAAAGTGAAGCTCCGACCAAAGGTGCCTCCGTTGCTTGGAAAATTGCGCCCCTTCTTTGGTCCTGCTCAGGGCCCAAAGTCAGGCAAAACGTGGACCTGCAGCTTGCTGTAAACAAGAGCCTACTTTCATAACCACCAAAAGGAACATCATTTGTGTTTCTCAAAGCGACGAAAAGAAAACTAAATTGCGTCATCCTACAGAGGAAATCGGCCAGGCAGAAGACGAAACATGTCGTAGTAGACCACACTGATAAAATGTGGGTTTTTTCACTCCATATTCGGCATTGGGCCTAAATCACTGCCCCTGGTTTTTACTCCCTGGAAGAGAATGCCTGCTTCGGGTTAGTGCGTGTAACAACAAATATGGATAACTTATATAACCCAATTATTTGGGGACAACAGAAAAACTGCTATACGCCATCTTGAAACAGCGATGAGAAAATTTCAATCTTTGGTTCTCGTTTATAGTCAAAAGAAAGACGTAATACAAGCACTACGATAGTAGCAAACAAATGTATAAATAAATGAAATAACCAATGACCAAAATAGAAACGGAAAAAAACGTCCCGAGTGCGACTCCAGTATAGTTTTATTTGTAGGGTGGTGAGTCTAAGTGAGCAGTAACGTGATCTATATACAAACCGTGCATATTCAATAGCGATGTACCAAGAGCTCCGTCACTGAAATAGCAGTGTAGGCCACATGGCAACCCCAGGCAACAGCTGTACCAGTATGGTGGTTGATGTGGCCAAAATGCAGGCCAGTCAACCGCCTCAAGATTTCACGGAGTTAGGTGCAGCATCCAGCAATGCCCCAGTCGTGCGGGACTCCACCACTGCGCTGGTTGTCGGCAGGTCGTTGCCAAGCGCGCCCGTAGTCACTCTGGGCGCCCCTACAGTCGTTCCGAACCTCGTTCCCAGGAAAGACTCGTCTGCAACGGTGTTCTTGCGGTAGACCGCAACAATCTAAAAGTCAGGAAAATTTCAAAGTCTGTTACTAGAGAAGCAACTAAAAGGTTCAGCAGTACAGCATTTGGAAGTTGTCGGAGACACATAGCACTTGTGAACACTTTTACAATAACATGGTAAATTGAGAAAAGTTATACACTAAAAACCATGTATATGCTCCACATCTGAAATACAATTTTACCATTTCACTGTTTACCTAAACTGTTGAGCGTTGCGTTCCCACTTAAATCGGTCAGACAGGCTTTGACCAAGTCAAGGTCGGTTCAA
The DNA here is from genome assembly GCF_001949145.1 of Acanthaster planci. The sequence goes on from NW_019091375.1 coordinate 1,978,309, forward strand.
ACTTGGTTGAAATAAGATTAAATGCAAAATCTGTGGTGACAGGTGACATTTAAGTACTGCAAATTCACGAAAAAAATTCAATCCTTTTCCTCTCGCGCAAATTTCGTGGCAAATTATTTCGCTGCGGCAAATTTGCTTCACCTATTCGTTTGCCTGAAGTATGGTCCAGCCTCCGCTCAAAGACCGCCTCTATACCGCTTCAAAATGCCACTAAAATGAATTTGCCGTCACGAAAGATTTGTGAGGAAACTTCGCTGTGTTCAACTGTCGCAAATTCGCAGCGCAAATATTTGATTTGGTGTCACAAAATGGCGTTTGTGTTCGCTTTCGAAACCTAAGTCCAGGAATGAACCAGGGCGATCTCACAAGTGCGCATGTGCATAACAATACGTTACATTTTCACGGAGAACGCAAAAGGAAATTTTTTATCCAATCAAGAAAGACATGTAGAACTTTTCGCCCACAAATAGGGGGACAAAACAAAACCTGAATGCATGCAATGGCGACTTTCTGATAAGTTTCAAAATTTTGCTCCTTTTAGTTCCTTTAATTCAAGAAACTTGATACCCACTCTTCACATTCAAATCACGAAAACACAAATGCCTTTCATGTCAAACCTTTGACCTACATGTACCTTCGGAATAAACAGCATGCAGAGCGACACCGTAATGCAGAGCAGCAGAAATCCAGACACGAGGGCAAAGGTCACAGTGGTGGAGGAGACATTTAGCAAGGAGAGAGGCACAGCTACCACACAGCAGATGACGGTGTTGTAGATGGACAAGCCCACGTAATGGCTGTCGTTCAAGCCAGACACTTTGATGTTTCTTGATAAGATTTTGAAAAGGAGAGATCAGCAAGATCGATGTTAGGCTAGTGCAACCGCAAATGTACATTTTGTGAGATTAAACTAATGTTCATTTCTAAACAGACTGAAAGATCCGTTTGTAAAGACTGCGCCACACCTACCAGGTGTGTTGAATACAAGTGTCTGGACATCCATAATGCGCATTTACCAACAATTAATTACCTATTTTCTGCGGATTTATGCTGGACTAAGAACCTGTGTCGAATTTGACGACTCGATGAACCTGGATTCAAGTCTGAACACTTCTCTCCATGATTCCTGATCATTTCCAGCCTGTCGTCTCATAAAAACGACATTCCTGATCACTGGGGTTTCGTTTAGATTTCCGAAGATTGATTCCAACGGCACAAAATCATATTTTAATAAACTTGGACTCGAAAAAGCACTCGATCACTTCACTCTATAAAGCCTGGACCGGTACCCATATATATATTTTTTTTCAGTTTATAAACAGGCATCCATTTTATGATCTTTTTGTCCTTTGGAGTTTCACTTAGTTTCTTTCTTCTTGAATTCTGTTCTCTCCTCATTTTCTTTTTGAATAAAAATATGCGCCCTACTTGACCTCAACGTTCGACTGTCCTCACCTTGTTGACCAAGCCAGGAAAGCGCCGAACACGACGACAAACGCTTTATAAATGATGAGCACCAGTGTCCATATGGTATTGTTATTGGACGTGCAGATGACGTTCAGTTTGACCCGTTTCTCGTGTCGTTCGAGATCCACTTCATTCTGCGTGAAACCACGAGAGTTATTTGGCATGAGAAAGCTAAATGATGAACAATGGCAAAGTTAGGGTTGATTCCGCTTGAAACGTAGTCTTTGTCACATAAGGTCACTCTCAGGAGAGCGTCTATGATACCTGTATACATTTGCTGATTAATTATGCAAGAAAACCTCCTCTTGACATCTTGATTTTGACCAATTACCAGCCATGTTTTATGTGGTGGCAAATACAAAAAACAAACTACATTAAGGAAGACATGGCGCGTAATCTACATGTGGAGAGCAAAAATATTTTACACATCACGCTGGGGTAACCAGTGTGGATTTTAACTATTTGTTTATTTATTTTTTAAATTAACGGAAGTAGATACTGGCATTTCAATAAGAGAAGCGTCCACGAGGTGTGAAGATTAGTCTCCTTTCAAAACTTGCAATAAAGTCATTTTCCAATCGGAAAGACGGTACTATACCTTCTATGCACGTGTCCATTTTGGCTACAGTCGGTTCAATTTGGGCATAAGTATTTCCTACATAGGCCTATAGTTTGTACATCCAGGGTTGCCACAGCTAAAGAAAAGCACATTTTGCCAGGTCTGAATCACCGACATCCTTTCCTTGGAAACCACTTCAACCTTGTCAGTACATATGATCAGCTGAAAACTGAAGTATGGCTAGCTAACTCTTATTAACTAATGAACCTCCTTTGGCAGATTTTCGCTCGAAATGACGTTACAAACAGAGTCGATTCCTACTGGTTGCGGGCGGGATGGCATACATTTTGCATGTTCAAACATGGGCGAGTTCGATTAGCTTGCACAATTTGACTCGGGTTCAACCTCGTCCCCGCGTAAGCTATCGTCGAAGGCTCCTATTCAGACCTTGTCTGATACCGGTTGGCAACGTACAACGATGAGTGAAGGACTATCTCCCAAAATGTACAAAGGTCAAACAAGAAATAAGGAGGAAAATCAGGAGGAAGAAAAAAGGGGATAAGACAAAAGGCAGGCTGAGAATTGTGTAACACCCCCCCCCAAAAAAGAAGCAGGACACCAAGTCGACATTTAGCCAATCATGCAATGGGCTTACGTAAGCTACAATTGTTTGCAGGGCACGAAGCTGAAAACTTGTTGCCGGTCTCGGAAACTCTCCAAAGCTATCGGGCCTAGAAGCATAGCAGATACGCCAAAGTGTCAGCCTGCAATCCAGCTTTCCAACCATGCCCAAACACTCCAGGCTACTTCATCTCTGGATGGATACTGGTTAATAAGTCAGCTAGGTCAGCTTTTCATTAAGAGCCTATCAGATTTCCCCCCGGTCAGGTTCACCAGTCTGCGTTGGGGTCAGTGGCTAGTGATGACTGGTGCATTATCGATTTTTATTTATATATAAGAGTTTAGAAGGTGAGAAAGGACAGGTTTTCGGTCTGACTTAAAGATGGGAACGTTTCATTACCTGTGGAACGGGGAGCCGCTTTTCCTCGATGCGTATCGGATCGATGATCTGCCAGGGGATAAGAATGGCAAAATCCACCAACAGCAGCACGGCGATGATGCCAAAGAGATAGTAGTCTTTTATCACCTACAAAATGGAGAAACAGAAAGCCGATGGACATAAATTGTTATTTTAGATAGGGATCCCTGGCAGTTTGTTCTTGTTTAATTAAAAATCCGGCCTGTATTCAGGTGTGAACACGTCGCATTTCTTGAGGGGAACTAAATACCTTTCTTTTGGTCTTGTTGGCGATGACGATACTATACACCCTCCACATCTTGGTGAACATTCCTCCAAACGCAAGAGTGAACGCCAGGGGCATGATCCAGGAGCGTATCTGATGGGAACAAGCTTAGAATATGAATTTTGCAGACTATCCACCCTCTGGTTTGGGGGGTGACAGAACATGAACTACAAGTCAGTTATGGATTTATCAACTGTATGTTTGGCTCTATAGAAAGAACTGCGTCACTCACACTTTGCATGTTGCATCTGATTGGTCAAATGAGTTGGTACCCTACTGCATAGCACTAGCAAGCTGTGTACTTGGCACGCGAGAGTCGGTAGAGTCAAGTGCTATATAAGGTTGAGCTGGGGCAGATGATTGCTTGATTTTTAATGACAGAAGCAATTTAAAGTGACCTTGACTGGAAAGGAATGAGAAGGCAGATGAAGATACATAATTAAAGGTGTGTAGCCACTATTCTTGACTCACAGATTCCAGCCCACATCTGAGTCTTAATCCGCCCCGATCAAATTTTCCCCAGTATCTCCGCGGGTGGTTTTAAAGTAGCTCTCGGAAGTCAATTTGACACCAATTTTGTGACGACCGGATATCCCGTTCTTGTGCGGTGCGCATTTATCCGAGACAGGTCTGCCAAAAACTTTTTTTTTAATACTGCAGTAGCTTTGAACTTGGAATGACCGCAATAGCAAACTGCAATGTACCTGTATATGTCTGATTGATTTCAAACCTCACATTTGTAATGATGAGGAGTGTCTTCATACGAATGCTTAGTCTAAATTAAACAAAATATTGAGCGTGGCACAGCCAATTTCTGCAGGGATGGCGGAATTCCCGCCCCCAACCGTCTGTGGGATGGACAAAAATAACCCAACTCTTTTGAGAGTTAAGGCTGACTTAACTTGCAGTAGTCCGGATGGGAATTAAATGACAAAGTTGCAATGCCCCCAGTTAATAAACTTCAAATGATTCTCTTCATTACAGAGAGAGGCACCCATCCTCACATTCCAATTCCTCCCCTTCCCAATCCCCTGCCCCTAGTCCCACCTGTCCGCTGTCCCATATGTCCCGTCCACCGAGGAAGGTGCAGGCTGCTGTAGCCTACCACTGGCGGAATTTTACACTGAGTCGGCCGCTGCCAAACAAACCAGCCAGATGAAGTTCCTTTTCTTTTTCTCACCCCAATATGTAAAAGTTGGAATTTACCAATGCGTACCCTGCAAATCGCAAGGAGGGCGTTCTCGTGGTCCACCATGGGGCGATCGATGCCAAGGAGAGCCACACTTATGTACGCTAGCATGATTCCGACAGAGATGATGTTATTTATCTTTGGGCTGGACATTTTGATTTGCCTGCATATAAAAAAGAAATCAGGTACTCAATTTCAGTATCGATTCTTTTCAGTGTTGTTCGACACACTACAGAATTTTGGACAGAGATCCAACTTTGTGACTAGAACTACCGCATTGGTCTTGATGAACCAATTTTCATCTTACCAGACTTTGCAAAGGTATTCGACAGAGCGCTTTGCTTCAATTTTAAATGTATCTTTAGAGTCTAAATTCGAGGGGTAAAACAGTTCTGGGGTTTCCTCGTAATTTTCGAAGTAGAAGATTTCCTTCTGCATTTCAAGCTCAAGCGGTTCGAATCAAAACTTGAGCCTTTCCTCGCTAAGTGCATATTCACATCAACATAATTTGCAACCAGCAGACCTGTTGTGCCGTTTCCAGATATTGAAGATCAGGAACATGACGGCGAGGATCAGTCCCACGGATGCGAGGACACTCACGGCTGCGATGAAGGCCACAGGGTTCCCTTGGAGATACTCAACCGTCTTTGTAATATCCGAATCGAAAGGGGGCGCCCCACCTGTAAATAGATATTAGGGAGGACTTGAACAGGATTCGAACCCAGTGTTGTAACTTTTGTATCCTAAGACTTCTCACAAACACTTTCGCTGTACAATTGAGACCGATTCAAATTGCTTGAAGTCACTTGACCAGTAGCTCTCTCCAAAATGTATGGATCACTTCTCTGTCACTAAAAGATGCACAATTACATTCTGCAGTCTAAGAAATTTACCCGTTATGTATCTGAAGATTTGGTCCTAGGAACCAAGAGTCTTGAAAAAGCCTATAACTAGGCCTATGTCACTCGAGAAAACCCCAAAACAATATCAAAATCTCTCTATATATAGGGTCATTGATAAAGAGGTGTTTACGGTGTGTCATGGATAAGTAGGTAATCAAGGTATTTTTCAAGGGTATAAAACCTAATCCTTTTCTAAGACTTTGGCTTTCTGACAATCTGTCCCAAATAGAAATGTCAGTGAATGAGGTTGTAGCTTACCACTGTAATACCACAGCTTTTTGATAGGTACAGACCACCTGATCAGGTCGGCGATGTTGTCGTACGTCCCAACCACGACCTCTTTCCCATCTTGGGATAACAAGAATAGATGATAACGCATCAAGCATAAGGAGATACCTTAACACTTGGACATTGCCAGATGCAATATGGAACCTATGCTTAAGGGCATCTGAGTGCCGGAAATGGTACTTTTCATACGGTGGCGTATGAATTTATAAGCAAAACTGTATTATGACTATCCGCCTCAGGCCTCAGCAGAAGCTCCCCTCATTGGTTGAAAAGAGCTGTGTTGGTCGTGGGTATTCATTTTCTTGGTAGTGATGCGACTGTAACGAGTGGTTTCCTAGTCGTTCGTGAACCAGCAATGCGCAGTTAGCAGCAAAGGAGCCTCCGTAGTGAAAATAACGCCCTTTGTCGGTCTAGTTCGAGGCCCATATCATAAAGGTGAAGACATCGCTGTCGGCAACAATTACACGTTATAGATTACTTAATCAATGGTTCGGGGCAAATCAGTTCACAGAGTTTTCACAGAGACCCCATTATTGGCAAGTTGTTTTTGCCGGGTAGAGTTTCAAGTGGGATTAAAATATTTGTCTGTCCTTTTCCAGATAAATAAAGACTTCCTGCGCCTGCCATCAAAATGTATGTTAAACTGACCCCTCTGGGTGCTACCCAACCCCATATTTCCATTCTACTGATTGCTTTGGTTAAAAACATGAAGATTTACTCACAAGTGTGAGTAAATTTTGTACAAGCAAAAACTCCATCCTGGCGAACGTTTGCGTGGCTGCCATCTTGCGGGTCACTGCTTCATTCCACAGGGTATGCACAAGGACGATTTACTTTGAAACAAAATAACTGCCTCACAAGATGGCTACCACGCAAAGCCTTTACTGTGGGGCCGAGATCTGAAGGAGGGGGATTCCACCTTTCTCCCTCAGCTTCGTGCTGGCTGTACATGCACCAAACGTGCCAGGTCGACAGCATGCCTGGTTGAAGGGCAGAGGGCACTGCAACACAATGGTTGCAAAGTTAAGAACGGCCGAGGTGAGAGTCGTGGCCTTCATCTTAAAAGTATCCGACTCGTGTGCATTATGCATTCTTGCCACGGACGTGTATAAAAAACCTAGACTTGCATTGCCTTTGTATGAAAAAGAAGCCAACCAGCGGCCATTTTACCGAGCCGAATAAAAAAGCGTGGGTTGGCTCCCTTCTATTGACGTCAGGAAGAACAAAGGCGGGCATTGCCAGGAAAGCTTTGTATTCGGCTCGGTAAAATGGCCGCGAGTGGATTCAATGATCTCTATAAGCTGATTAAGGGCATTGCGAGTCCAGATTTTATTATACATGTCCGTGGTTCTAGCCCATGTCATCGGGTCGGGGAGCCCTCTGGAGGTCATCGAACCTGTCACATGTTCACTTGCATGCTTTGCAAATGTTAGACTAAAACCATTTTTAAAAAAGTCAGTTGGAATCACTTACCAATATTTTGCTCGATCAATAGGTTTCCGATTCTGTAACCACCTTCAGCAAAACGTACCGGGCCCTGGCAAACAAAATGACAAACCTAAGAGTTTTCGTTCATTTTGTGATTTTAGACGAAGATTTCCTCGGTCTTTCGGGCATGTCCAGGCACACGTAGTAATTTCCATGGGTCAGGTTCTACTTTGACTTTGTAGGAGGCCTGGTGAGTTGGGGGAAAAGTGCACGGGCAGAGTTGTAATTAGCCACTAGTTTTTGTGACTCAAATCGCGTCGAGTCATTGTAACATAACACAGTGACTCGGGTCGAGTTATGTAACGCAGTGACTCGAATGAAGTTAGGCAAAAAAGTCGAGTCAAGTCGAGTTACCAATAATTGAGCACAATACGTCCAATGAAAACAAGAGAGAAAGACATTCTTTGGCGCTTTAATTAAAATTTACCACTGGGTTTCTACATGTAGTCACACCTCATCTTGCTATTGATGGTAACACGGCACGTTCAACATTAAAATTCGGTACTGCAAGTAGGCCTAATTGCAAATAATTTTCCCCTAAAGAAGTATGCTTTTATTTTTGGGACTCATAGTCTTATAAACTTTCCTTCCGAGTCGTGTCTTCTGATGAGGGACTCGAGTCGAGTGATTTGCTCGCAGTGACTCGGTCGAGTCGAGTAATTTATTAGTTTGGACTCGAGTCGAGACACTAAAATTGTGACCCGAGTCCTTACAGCTCCGATAGTGGGTACAGGCCTGCACTGCTCGCTTTCCCCCGAATATCATTTGTTTCCCTTAGTATGATATTCCGGACAGAGTCGGCAGCATGAAATGTGTTCAGCGCCAAAATATCGAACGGTTAGAAATGAGAAACGACATAATTAGGCCCCTAATTAGCTTCAAGCTCAGTTGTGGAGGCGGACGTCACGGAGAACAATGGCACGTTTTGCCACCATAATCGAGGGCGCGCTCCACGTGTCAACGACTAGGTCTTAGGTATGGCAGAGTATGTGTCCAGTGTGCCACAGCTTTGAAGAATAGCTCAGAAAATCGAATGGAGAATCGTGCAGTTACCGTGCCATAACCGTCCAGCAACACAGTGTTACTGACTGAAGGCTTTCTCCAGGGCCAAGCTGTCTCCCACTGCGAAGTCTGTAGAGGATGGCTTCATTCCATCAGCTCATGCCCCAACAGGAGATGGTGAAAGATGGCTCATGAGAATCTTTACATAGGATGTCCTTATTTCCAGTCAATAGCTGTTTCCAATTTTGTTTGAGGTCAGATTAGGAGTGCTTTTAACTTCTGATATTGAAAACGGGAGTAGTAATCATTGAAACTTTTTTGAGTTGCAGATTTAGCAAGGTGGTCAGTTTTAATACCAGGTATTTCATAGTGAACTGGGATCCATTCAAATACAACCACATTTCTTTGAATTCTTACCGACATACCGTCGAAGCCGAGACGGTGGATGCTTCTACCGACCGACCGGGCGTACTCCACGTCCCCGTACCGGTACGAATCCAGCCGGCCGGTCAGGTCGGCCTCTGCCTGATCCATGGCCAGGGCCAAGGCCCAGATGCCGTCGTAACCCATGGCAGCTGAGCCGCGGTTTGTGACCGAGATGGTGTAGCCGACCTCACTGGCGATCTCCTCCCGGAACTCTTGTGGCGTCTAAGTGAAGTGATGTAACCAGGAGCGTGGGGACAGTTAATCCCCATTGACGGTGACTGTAGCGCTTCATAAGAGACTTTATATCCAGCAAGAAATGAGACCGAGGGGTATCCCCCCTCTACATGTTCAATCGCTATACATACTCTAGACTATTGTTACCTAACACATCCCCCAAAATCTTGGAAAAGAATTCCTCAGATTCCAAGGAAACAATGACCAACACAAAGCGGGGGGGGGGTTCTCTCCGTCTCGTATCTTGCTTCAGTATTAGAGATTTACAGCGAGCTACATGTTTTCAAATCCCGCCGCCGCAATGTTTGCGGTCTTCTGTAGGTCCTAATTTGTAAAAAGGCTTGGAGCTTACACAGACGCGCTTAGACAACGGAAATAAAGTCGAGGGAGGATTTAGCCCGGCTATTTCCAGGCTAAAGATAATTCAGACATCTTCTTGAATCTTCTCAACTTTGGAGACGGGTGCATTTTGAAGGTTTAAGTGGAAATACATTTCACTAGATAAAAATACATGGTCATAATCTCAGTTTAACATTGCTTAAAGAGAAATCTGCCCATTCAAAAACCACCCATCTTTTAAATTTACAGTTATTATTTTCAAGGTTTTCATGGTTTGAAATTTCATCACAATTATTTAAGAATTGTTTTCATGTTTTCTCATAACTGGATTTATTTTTGCCGCCATTTTGTTAGGGATATTGAATTTTTCATGATGGGCTTTTTCAGAAGTGACACCATATTGTGGTGTGTTTAACACGTACTGGGAGAAAGGATGCGAAATATATTGCCAAACAGCCTTTCACATCAAATTTGGAAAAATTGGGGGGAAAATTACCTTTCAGGGAAAAACATGGCGCCGCTTTCCTACTCCCGGACCGCTTAATGTCAATTTGAATACAACAGCAAAACGGTGGGAGATTCAACAGAGCTACAGAGCACCGCAAAGCTTTACCTCTGCCAAAGATCGCCCGATTCGAAATCGGGCCTGCAGCCGTCCTTACCTTCCCACATATACCCGGGTCTTCACTCAGCCCGTACATACTGAAGGTGATAGTCAGGTACCCCTCGCTGGCCGTCTTCAACTGCTCCGGTGTGCATTCTACGCCGTTGTTGTCCGCTGCCCACCAGCCATTGGTGAAATAACCAGGGATGATCCACACGTAGTTGGGCCCGAACATGCCCAACTTGTAAATCTGGTTGAGGAAGAGACAAGAGTATAACGCCAATCCAGAAATGTTTAACTTAACAGGCAATGGAGGAAATTAATGTTAATCATAATAACCAAGGACTTTTTATTTTCTATTAATAGTCAACAGATACAGCCAATCACGAGTTGATAACCAGATTGTTGTACTGTTGTTGTTGTTGTTGTTTATTTTGCAATCATTCTTTCGATGACGTTTGCAAATTTCGAACTTTCATAAAATCATTATTAATTTTGCTATCAAACTGAAGCTTTTAGGCCTAAAGTATTTTTTCCATTTATATTTCGTTGTTGCGGAAATAATCCCGGTTACATAGGCTTGTCTAATGGGACTGACGGCAGCAAGCACAATGCTATGTTTGCGACATATAACACCATTTAACATTATGAGATCACTGGAAAGGCCTACTGAACGAGGAGCCTAAATTCCACAGGGTTCTTTTGAGTTGTAGAAAACCCTCTTTGTCTTTCATCAACAAATGAACAGGATCCTAAACGGTTCAAAGTTAATTTTACAGATAAGATCAGCACCTTGGTGCAAATTGACCGTGGTAAGTTGGTCACGTTAAAAACTCACTGGACGCTGAAACTGTGCAGTAAATGAAATAGGTATTGCCCCGTGTATTAAGCATTAGTGTAATCACGTTTAAAGCTGGGATGAAATTTCAACAAAGTAAATATATGGACCCAAAACATATGTTTGACAGTTGAAGATTTGAATTCAGTGAATACGGGCAATTCACAATAGTGTGCCTCCAAGGGTTTGCATTGTGTTGGCCAATCACAATGCACGAAATCGTCGACCCAATGCGCGTTAGGAAGGGATCCACACATCTCGTGCATTGTGATTGGTCAACGCATTGCAAACTCTTGGAGGCGCACTATTGTGAAACGCCCGTATTGCATTACACTTGAAAGAAACACTTGCGCAAATTTCCATCGGACTGAACAAAAACTGAGTTGTACTATGTAACTAAGTATATTTCCGCAACGCAAAACGATCTTTACATGAATTTTGTAGTTTAAATAGAAAACACTATTAACGTTGATTTCTTATCAAATCAGTTAGTTAAGACAGGTACTTTTTGAAAAAAATGACTCTTACGTTTGGGTTGGCTGTTTGGGAGACTTACTGTACAGTACAGCGGAAGAAATAAATCAAGGCAAAAATAAACAGCCTGTTCCGATGATTTATGAAAAATGCTTACGCTGCAAAAGACCTTCCACACGACGTCCTCGTAGAAACTAGATACAATGATTCGGACATCTTTATTCTGCAAAGTCATGAAAATGATACTGTCATTTAAACTGTGTGGGTCAGTCGCTATTGACGTTATGACTAAGTTTTATGTTCATGCATAAAACTTTGCATGTTCCTTGCTGAAATGGGTGTTCATGGAAAGGAACACATCGAGTAAAAGCCAGTTCATATGTCGGCTGAACGCGCAAGTGCAGCCCATTCGACGTCGCAAAAAGATTTTAAAAAAAATTTGTTCAACCTTTGCAAATTCCCAGCATGGATACCTCCTCTGACGTCATAATTGCGTGTCCATGCCCGCTTTTGCGCCAAGTGTGAGTCGGCCTTTAATCGATAAAAACGGCCAAAGTTGATCGAGGTTCCGAAAAAATCAATCCCCGTATTAACAACCAGACATGGGAAAAGGTTAATTTATTCGGGTATCTGTCGCCTATACTGGTTTAAAACCTCATCACAGCAATCCACTTTTTTTCTCTCCATTAAACAATTCAATGGTCCTGGCTTCTGCACGTAATTGCTATCCACTGGGAATATTGGTATCCAGCGATGCTTCCAGTACAACTCTTATCCCAAGAGGATTAGTATGGCTGCCATCTTGCAGGCAAAAGCTTTTGGTTCACAGGTTAAGAACAAACGAGGTTTCCCTGTGGAACAAAGGAACTGCCCTACAAGATGGCTACCGTGCAAAGCTTCTATACATCTACAGCATTGTGGTCATAGATTGGTAAATAAGCTAGAAATTTTGAAAAGGATCTACACGAATTAAGAATCCAGTCGATTACTCAACTTGTTGACGAGTGATGTAGAAGTCAGGCTTGTCGGTCACTTTCGGCAACAGAGAAACTCGGTCAATACATTGCCTATATACGTCGTTTCAGTGGAGTTTCGTTGACTTCACATCGCTTCAAGTTACTGTTGAGGCCCGTCATTGGGATGGTCTTAGTCAATTCTCGAGTTTTACATTTCTAACAGGTTGGCAGTTTGCTGCCACCGACGATTAGGAGTAACAGGGAAGGAACATTGGAACAATATAATATGCTTGTATTTCATTATATCAGGCATGGAGAAAATCAGTATTTACCCTGAGGCGTTCAATGGCATCATAAGGGTCCTTGTAAAAACTCTCAGCACCAATAATCGAATAGTTACTGGCCGATACCAAATTCTGTAGCTCGTTTATGACCTGCAGTCAGAATCGAAAAGAATCGATTACACTGAGATTACGAATGCAATAGGCCTGACAACATGTATTTTGGCGCGACTCAAAATTTGATCAGTCGGGTCTTTCGCCGAACGGGGATGCTTCAGGTATGCACCAACACCATGTGACCAAACCTGGAAGAAATCAATACGGTCGATCACGAAAATGTCTTATAAACGTCGAAACGCACTATCAAGTGAAGTGTTTCGTGGGCCCCAGGAATTACCTGGAAGAAATCAATACGGTCGATCACGAAAATGTCTTGGAAAATGTCTATGTTGGCCTAAGTGCCATATCACCTCTGGCACAGTGCTGGGTGGCGCCGCGAAGTTCGTGTTGATGGTAAAAGCAGTACAGAGTTATGTTCAAAATAAATAGTTGGAAAATTCCCACAGATAAAAATAATGAGAAAGAGGCTAAAACTTGTGGGAAAGGTTTCTTAACTTAAGCGTATAGATTTGTATAATGTATTACTTATGGCTGCGGGCATGACTTACGCGGAGGCACATTAAAGCAAACTTACCCCGACGTGCGGCTCCTTGGTCTGGTGTAGAATGGCGATCTTGTTCCAGCCGAACAGTCGGAAGAGCTCGAGCTGTGCCGAGGAGAAGCTGGCCGCCGAAGTGATCATGCGGTAGATGTGGGGATACTTGTCGCGCTGGCTCAGAACTGGCGTGGAAGCGCCGGGTGACATCTGGCCAGAAAACGGTCACGCGTAATCAACAATCTGGCCACTGTCCAGTACACTCCGAATGAACAGAGCAGGTCACCGACATCATCCGCCCCAGCGGGGCCAAGAGAGGACTTAATTTTCCGAGCAACGGAGGCTCCTTTGGTGGGAACTGCACTTTGCTTGTTTACAAACACATATTAAGTGCAGGCACGGCGGTCGCCGCGTCCCTACGAACAACTGAACTCTCTTTCAAGATATATTGTATATTCATGAGCAAGACGATCATGTCATCCAAGGTATTGAACCTCAATATTGCACTGATTTTTGCACAAAGACTTTCTGGATTTAGATTTCATTTCCTTTTTCAATTTATCTTTGTGTAAGTCTGTAGCAATAAGTGGGGGAGCAACCTCTTCTCAGAGATAATTTCAAATAGCAAAGTTGGAGTTCACAATTTCAACATGATAACTTGCAAACTGAGCTGTGTCTTCGTGGGTTTACATCACGGCAAAAGCGCCCTCACTTACCCAGAAATGCTTGGTTAGTTTTGAATGTTTAAAAAATGCATTTTTCAGTTCACCTCAACTCAAAATAAGAGTCCATACGGTCCTCATACATAGAAAAGAGTAGAGACATACACAAAAAGTGATTATAAGAAAATTTCATTGCGTGCATATTTAAACAGAAAAAAAAACCAATGCACTGAGCCATGTCTTCCCTAGATGACAGCAACAACGCCCTCAGTTTTCCAAGAAGCATCGAAAATTTGAAATATTTGAAAACGTCCGCTTTTCCGTGCTTTTAACCTAATAGAGAAGTAAATATTTTAATTGCAGAAAAATTTATCTAAGAGAATCATCATTGCGGCTACCTCCACGATGTTCCATTTGCCAATCACCTCAGCGACCACCTCGGTCAGTGAAGATAGCATCGGGCCGAAGATGGCCACCTTGACCGGCGGCTCGTAAATGAACTCGTACAGTCTGTTCAAGGCCACGGGCGTGCTCCCCTTAAAAGACAATTTGTGAGAAAAAAATGAACGATTCAAGGACTTGAATAGCCCGTTCTACATTCCGTGCCAAACGCCAATGTACTGATTTTAAACATTCGGAAATGTATTTATGAGTACAAAAAGAAGAATTTGGTGGCCCGGCAAACTGAATTCGGCACGGCGCCGTTGTCTAGCCCAACCGGCCAAGTCACGCTCATTTAGCCTTCTGAACGGCAGTGGCACGGCTCTGTTCTGAACGCCACGCTGTGAACGAATCTAAGCGCTGTTTTACTGGACATTTCCGACGGCCCCCTTGTGCGGAAAGCATTGTGTTGCGTTTTACGGAGAACGACCGTCAATGCCTACTGCCATTGGTGGGGGCCACTGCGAAGGACCACTGAGAGCGTTACCGCGGTCTCTACTATCGAGCAAAACATAAAATAATGCAATCGAAATAAGCACCCTCGAAATTCGAAATTGGTTGTTCTTTCACGCTAGTGATATGAACGAATGCGCCTCGTCGGACATCTCTGAAGAAAAAACTGGGAACAAACCCCGTTACATAGAAATGCTCTCCTTAAATTTCGCAACTGCAACTTAAGTTTCACGTTCAGAGTAACTTCAGTGCTATCGCCAGGCCCCTGACGTACTCGTTTCAAGCCCGGCGCGGTAGCGCCGTGGCCCCTTGACTGTGTTTCAGAAGGAAATATCTCTCTAGAATTTTCGACAAAGGCTTCACACTGCAAGTCTCGACCATCATCATGACGTAATAAAAAAAGCCGCAAGACATTTCAACCAACGGCAATTTTGCAGTCGACGTAAACGGACATCAAGTCCCTTCGCTGCGTTTTTTTTTCAATTTTCAACGAGCATAATGTACCGGCCTTACAAGAATAAAATGAAATACTATGAATATCGATGCAAGCTGTTCACTGCAGATAGGCCTTTTAGCATCGTCTCCGTCTTCTTGTTTATTATGTGTAAAGATTCACTGGTTTTTCATTTGATTTGCCATTTCATCAACTAATGCTTTCATTTCTCCCCAGCTGTAATCTAAATATCTTTCACGTCTTTTGCATCGCAGTCCTTCCCCTTGCGAGAGTCTCCTTCCTATCGACCGGCGGACGCGTCAAAGACCCGTAGAGAACCCCCCCCCCCGGGGGGGCCGTCTTTAATTTGCAGGGAAGGCCCCCGGGGAAAGAGTTTGGCTGCACTTCCCGCACTGCGCGCACGAGGCTCTGTTTTGTGGGAGGACGACTCTGGAGAATTGCACCGGTTCACTTACAATCCTGCCAAAGACTAACCGCTTCCTGCCTATTATCCTTCGCACCTGATAATCACGTTGAAGATGGAAGTTGCCTTTCCCTAGCGTTTCATTCAAGGGCATTTATGGTGAAAGTTTCGAAAATCTTCACTTTTCACTCGCCATAATCACTCCAATGAATAGCGGAACACGAAAACATCATTTTTTCTCTCTCTCTGCCAGTCCGGAATTGTGTTTTAATTCAATTTGAAAACACTGATAAAATTATTTAGAAGAAAATACAACACCGGCAAGGAGAATAGCCTCACAAATTTTGCCGAATTAATAAACTGGTGAGGAAATCTTTTTCCTTTAGTCCTGTCGACCATCTTCCGTGGTTTCTTTCAAGCTTTCCGTGGCCATGCACTTAGACTGTCATCCATTTTGTTGGCGCAAGCGCGATTCTATTGTCGCTCAACCATTGAGTGTTCCGTAGGCCGGGCCCAATTAGGCACTCATAGGCCATTTTCCAATACCCAACTTCGGCTCCGTCTCAGGCTTCAACTGTTTTTAACTAGCTGACGTTGAAGCTGTAAGCGCAGTAATCAGTCTAATAGTGCCACAAAACATCAAACAAGATGCAAGAGAGCCAGAAATTACAGTAATCCAATTTAATTTAAACGCTTCAGGCCCACAATCGGGGATTGGTTTTGGGAACGAAGTCTGAGACGGAGTCCAAGTCGAGTATTGGAAAAGGGCCATAATTGTTCCGCAAAGCCTCCTGACAGTGTGTACTTCGGTGAGCAACATTGGAAGTGCGCCATTATGCGCGCATGCGTATAAATGGCCGAGGCGGCAAAACACGTCTTAAGTAACACATTGAAAATGTACAGGGGTACAGATTTTGTGATCTTTCCCTCTCAGATTATCACTTTTCTCTTCTGGAAGCCTGGTCTAGGAGGGTTCTATGATGTTCTATGACGAGCCATTATGCTGCAACCGCTTGATTACCATAATTCACACAAGTTGGTGGTGTTTTTACTGTTGACATACCGATGAACGGCTGCAACGCGAGTCTAATATTTTCAAAATCACGGAGTATCGAGTTGTGACATCACTGTGAACTAGAAAGTGCAGTGCAAACGAATAGTGTATGCGCTCGTTTCGCCGTAATGCCTTTTTCACACATCATTAAGCGCGTGACGCATTCAGTTACGCGCGTGACGTCAAATTAAGACCAGTACGATACCGTACAAACGAACGGAGTACGCGCTTGTAGGTTCCCACGCTAGTTCTCGCACTTGAATGCATTTTACACACGCACGTGTGCGTGTGACGTATTCATTACACGAAAGACTGTTGGACTGTGCTTTTATATGAATTTACTAATGAAGAGGTCCATTAGGCTCGTGAAGAGGTAGTGCGCTTCACTTCGATCTCTAAGTTGCGTATTTTCATCCCAGCATGTTGGCCTCCCTGTGAAAAAATTAGGGTAGTGGAGCATTTTGCAAGTTGTGATATATTAATGCTACTTATTACTATAGTGTCTGTGGCCATCTGATCCACTGTGTTCTCTATTTAAAACTCTGTGATTGGAACATCAAATTTGTTTTGAGGTAAATAGGTTATCATCAAGATGCATTCCACTCCCTCTTCAAAACGTCTTTCAACAGATAGCCAAATAGTTAGTTCGGCCTACGCTGGAGTGATCACCTGGAGTTTTATGACTCCATTCCATTCGCAATGATTCCATGTTCAGGTCTTAGGTACCAGACTTCACTCACAGCCGTAGTCCTTTTATACCCAGCAAGAAATGAGACCGGGGGTACCCCCCCAACATGTCCAATCCCTATGCACATTCAAGACTATTGTTACTTAACACATCCCCCCAAGATGTCTGAAAGGAATTCCTCAGATTCCTGCGAGACAATGACCAACACAAAGCAGGGGGGGGGGTTCTCTCCGTCTCATACCTTGCTGCATATAAGTCCTTTCGTCCAGGGACAGGAAAGAATGTCAAATATCTCCACCAGAGCTTAATTATATTTCTTTCTTTCTTTTTTTTGCCCCGAGTTAAGGCCGGTTCATACTGCATTCGAATGTGAAAGCGAAGCCAATTGTACGGCAGGAAAACAATCTGCAGCAAAGTTTCGATCGAGTTGAAATGTGTTTCAGTGTTTGGATCTAATGTCACACATTCGCGTTGTGTTCGCTATGGACCGGCCTTTGGAGCACAGAGCAGCAATGCGTACATACTTTTTTTCATTCTTCAATAAAAGCGAGACACGAACAATTTTGATTCAATTTGCAGATTTTCTTCCCGTGTCCTTTATATAGACAGCCTCGATTAACCTTCGGACTGCAGTCGTTCGACAGAAGTCTTGCCAAGCAGAGGAATATGCCATGACAATCAAATCGTGAATATTAATAGAACGGAACAAAGAAAACAAACAAAGAAATCAAAGTTGGGGCTATTCACATGCATGCGAGACTGACATTCATATTGTCGTTTGACACATTTTCACGATCGAGAATTGTTTATCTTTGTCATAATTTAAAAGAAAAAGGCGAATCATATTTCTAACACTGTAAAATCTGAGAGTACGTAAATACACGTCAAAAGTTCCCAGACCCAATGATTTAGAATTTAAACGTAGTTAGAATGTGATGCAGTTATTTTTCCCGGGCCCCTGCATTTACGTGGAACTATTCCGCGAACACAGACTAGTGAGAAGATTAAGAGGTTGATTGTGGTGTTGACATTATAGGTTGACGCTTGTTGATACTAAATAGCATGATAGCTGTTAAAAATGCTCGCTAACGCTCATTTTTGTTAATTTGCAAGTTTAGCAAAGATGCATGTCCCCTCCCTGGATCCGCCCCTGGAGGTAAAGTTGAAACGGTCCTTCTTTTTCAGAAGCAGAGTATTTTTACATGACATGACAGACTTAATCGAAAATGTACATCATCGATCTGCACTCTGGGCTAGTATAACTTGGAATTCCTTTTAAGTAAAAGCAAGACTTTTGCTATACAAGCGTATCATTCCTTACAAATAGCACAGATTCCATCTACCAGCCTGTATAGTTCTTTGTCAGCTTCAGTGGCAGCTGGGTAGGCAAATATCCAGGTTCCTATTGATTCAAGTTCTTGTTATTTTACTATGAAAGTATTGTATTCTCGCTTCGTTGGTATGAGTCAGGTTTAGCAGTAGTACACAGCTAATAAGTGAGCTGGTGGCGTCAAATTTCATGACTACTTTTATATTTGTCAATAACAAGGGCAGTTTCATCTTTGTTCCTCGCAAATGAATCCTTAGTTATGATTACGCCTGCCTCAAAATGTGCTGCCGAGGTTATTTTGTTACTTGTAGAAAAAGCTTGTCCATTTTTATGTTTTAGTTGACAAAGCTTGCAAAAGATATCTTATCTTCTCGGTATAAAGTTGTGACACAAACTATCCATATCATGATATAATTTTGGCACATGGCCAACCACCAAAGGTGGACCCTAACAGTCGACCAAACAGTCATACATGTATGCCCACACAAGTTCGCCGGTTATTTCTTATGGATTACAAGGTTTGCTCATTAATCGGTATACCTCACTATGGCGTGCAAAGTTAACATTTAATCCTCGTAAACGGATATACCTAATAGA
>NW_019091375.1:2011350-2052397 GCF_001949145.1 Acanthaster planci
TGTAAGCACACCTTGTCTGGTGGAATCAGATATTGTTCAGTAATGTACGTGTACTCCCAACAGACCCCTTCAATGGCCAAAAGGTACTGTGTTGGGTTTTCCCCAACCAAAATACACGGAAATGTACATGTAGGTATTCACAGTTCCATGCAATATCACTACCCCTGTCACCATCGAAGGGTGCCACTGCAAATTATACACGTATATACATGTATGTAATTGGCAGTGCTGTGACGCTGCTTGAAGCCATACTGATACTCCAGTTTGCCGTATTTTGTTTGTGGTCAGTGATCAATTTTTGTTGACGATTGGGGCTGCATGTTTCGTTAGTGACGTGAAGAAAATGGCACTAAGCGAGAGAGACATTGTTGCATGCCGTCATGCCACTGTGCGTGTCTGTATATGTTTACTCAAGTGAATCAGTGCAGACTGTCGACAAAGGTGAACCAAGTTCAATTCTGTCGACTGTCATCGTCCCTGTTAGCGTCAATCATAATCAAGCATTTCCATATGACTGCCTGTCGTCGGAAACTGATCTGCAATGCTCTCTGCACATCTTTTACATCAGTACTAAACCTGGCAATAGTTTTTCCTTTCATAGGGAAGCTTCGGTGCATGTACGTGTATCAGGGCACTCTATGTTGATCACGTACCTTTGGCACGCTTTCAAAGCCAAGTTGGGTGAATTTCTTTGCATACTGACTCCTCGACTTGGTGCTGTTGTTTGTGATGAAAATTATCCGCTTTCCCTGAAAAGAAAAGTAAGCAAAAGAACACAAAGTCGTACCCTCGAATGGAAATCACATTCAGTTAATTGGATTCTGAAGACGCCTTAGACCATGCAATTTTTTGGTTCAATTTCTGTCATTGCTTGAGCCTTATTCTGTAATCCCAGGTCACTTTTGTCCGACGTCAATACATCTCCTCAAAGACCTATGCATGTACTTGCATATACTGTACACTGTATGTAGACTACAGAGATAAAGAAAATCAGCAATTTAGTTTCAGAAGTGACGTTTATTTTCATGTAGCACCCAAAATGTAATGAAAATGCCCTTTTCTAAGAGTATGTACGGTACATAGGGCCTACTGTAGATTCATAGCAATATTTCATAATTTAAATATCAAGTACCAGCGAGATTGGTCAGTTTATCCTAATTTGTAATTAGTCCTTTCATGTGTAAGTCATTTTCGGTTTTGCTTCTTTATCTGTTTTATAAATTGCAAATTGTCCATTAGGATGGAACCAGACTTTTTATTATTGCTGTGCTTAATACAAGCAGTGCCTTACATGTAGCAAGCCCACATGTAGCATGAACTCTGAAGGAACTATTTCTATTGTAAGGAAACTTGGGTGCAGGTTGCAGCCCCCCCAAATTGTCCATTAGGACAGAACCAGACTGTTTATGATTGCTGTGCCTACAAGCCGTATGCAGCAAGGTATGAGACGGANTGTGTATAGGGATTGGACATGTTGGGGGGGTACCCCTCGGGCTCATTTCTTGCTGGGTTTACTACAAGCGGTGCCTTGGCAAGTCTAGGTGTACCGAAAGCTTGAATACTGAAGGAACAATTTCTATTGTAAGGAAACTCAGGTTGGAGTTGCAGGGACAAAACTTTGTCCCAATATCTGAAATGTTCAACATGTGTATAGTCCCACGACTACGATACACATGTACATACATGAAATAAGGGGTCCAAAACTGTGGCATTTTTGTGTGCCTGTTACATCTGACCTTTGTTATTTGACATGGAAATATCACAAGAATTGATTTCAAACTATTACAATTTGTTAAGCAGGTAAACTGCATTAATTGCATTAATCCTTGGAAATTAGAAAATGTGTTCTGACCTTACAAAATCATGTGTCAGATGTGACAGGGATATGAAAAAAAAATGGACCCCTAATTTCTGGAATTACCCTTCTACGTGTCGTGCCTGTGAGTTGGCTCATGCGCTTAGCCAATCACAGAAGAATGACAGAAAATAGGCATTGTGATGCATACCTGAAGTGACCAATGAAATCTCTGAGTTTTGAGGCAGACAAGCAGATGTCCACCCAAGTGCCAACCAGTGACATACATATACATGTGTGGTCTTGGGTCCCCAGTTGGGGGGGGACATGGGAATTGTTTTTTCCAAAAACAACTGCCCACATTATTTCATCACAACCTAAATGCCGACGAAGCTGGGAATACAGTTTCTGACATACTGAAGCAGGTAGAAGGAAAAAGGTCACATGATTTTTCTTGGGGGCACGGGGGGGGGGGGGGCTGATCCTCCTCATCCCAACCCCCTTCCCATCTGATCAGGTTGCCAGTCTGATCTTTACGGCTACTCACCAGTTCTTTCAGCTTCCTTAGCGTCTCTTTTGCGCCTGGTATTTCATCAGTGGCATCCCATATCACCCCTGCAAACAGTCAATGGAGAAAAATGATATTGCCAGGGAATAGTAAGATATCGACTGGTAACGAAGGCAATAGTTCATGCGATGAAGCTGGTTTGAGGTTCAGCATGTATACATGTAGCCCCAGGGGAGTACTGTAGACAAACACAAGCTTCCAGTTGCTGTTTCTTCTCAGAAAGGTGGATATTCACGATACCATTGCCATGAAAAAAGCACAATATTTGACTTACATCATGTGATGTATTCAAA
The DNA here is from genome assembly GCF_001949145.1 of Acanthaster planci. The sequence continues at coordinate 2,014,007 of NW_019091375.1, forward strand.
AGCAGGGCATGCCCTTTCCCTTTCTGTGACGGGAACCAAACTCTTGGAGGCGCGCTATTGTGGAACGCCCATATTACAAATTGTAAAAAATAAACAAAATAAGCAAACATTAACAAACTACGCGTGTCGTAAATTTTCTGGATTCGTTCTTTCTATGATCATCTATCTACTTAGAAATCAATGACACCAGTCTCTAATGGCTGAATTTACTTCCCCAAAAAACTTCAGGTGGCGTAATTACATCGCAGACGTAATGCTTGGAAACTCTGTGTTTGGCAAGCGGGAAAATCCACACATGACAACATCTGGGTACGTGTACATTTCGTTCATTCCTTTTTCGATTTGAAAAGGAAAATCAAACAAGTCGTTTTTCGATTTGAATATGAAAAATGGGGAAAAACACGAAGACGGGTTTTGTTTTTCTCGTTAAAAACGAAGGTCATATCGTTTTAAATTTCAATCCCAATTTTGTTCCACTGCACACGTCACGTAATTTCGCGGAGGACGTGTCACGGACGTCTCAGCTCAGAGCACTGCTCAAGATGAAAGTTGCCTTTGTACATGCAAGAAATTCCCTTGTCAGTTGTTCCTCCTTTTATTTAGAAGCAAAAAATTCCTCGTATTCCTCTAGTTCAGCCATGTTTGAATTGATGGCTTACAGAGACATTTCTAACATTACACAATGAAAAATGAAACCATTTTTCATTCTTAAGAATTGGAGCAACAGATTACGTTGGTGTTCGTTCTCACATTGAAAATGACAAAAGAATGTGATTATCGTTTTTTATTTTTAAATGAAAGAAGATAAATGCTCTGTTGTCATTTTTTAAATTGAAAAACAAGAAATGACTCGCTTCTTCGATTTCCATTTTTTGCTTTTAAATTGGAAAATGGAAAACGACTTGGTCTTTTTTTTTATTATTTTCGTTTTCAATTAGAAGAACGCATGAACAAAATGCACATGGACCCACCTGGCAAGCGATGTTTTGTTTGGCAAATTCCACGGTGTGTTTGAGCGAGCTACATGTATACTCCTGAGCGCTCGAACGGCTAGAGTAGGAACTGAGGGTCAGCAAGATCTCGAGAGTATACTCTCACTATACGGGAGAGGGTACTCCTGCACCCGGGTGTAATGCGCAGGCATCCTACTCGAATTAAAAAGGAGTTACCACACGAATGCACCCCTAAGCGTCGCTGTTGAAGCATGGATGAATCCATTTCCAACGAGGGGCGTTTCGGCATATTGGCAAAAACAAATTTTTATCTTTGGAACTGGAGTACAGCAGCAATCGCCGAGTTGAGAAAAAGTACCTCTGGGTTGTAGTTTTCAAAACGTGGGGGTGTAGTTAGCAGGTATTTTCCAGGTATAAAAAAAACCCAAAAACTCACAAACGTCTGTTTCGGAGGTAACAAGGCTATTTGTGTACGGAAACCATGTTACGTCTGTACCCTGAAACTAAACAGACTCACTTACGAAAGAGGGGTAGATAACATAAAAACTATATAGTGAACTGTCGAGGGTTAATATGTGAATATGTAAAGAATATGATAATGTTCACATTTACTTTCAAGCCACTCTCTGTTTCTTAAATGTCCATTTATTTTGACACAAAAAACCTGGTGTTCGATAACTGAAAACCACTTTTTCATGCTTTATGCTGCGAAAAAAGCTTCCACAAATATAACCAAATTGGTTACGTGTTCATATTATGATGTATAACTGGCTAATTATTTGAATAGCCATGTGGTTTATTCCAAAGTCTTTAGACCACAGGCAAATAACCAGGCGTTCCCAACTTCACGGAATGACCCATTATATGCACGGTCAGTGAGAAGCCATTGTACATTACCTGCCCACATGTTTCAGTGGGTTGATAATACATTGAACATTATCATTTTGTGATCCAGCATGCTACGGTATGTATGCATGCAAGTACGTACGTTTATCGAGCAACTTCAACATCACATTCAGGATTCTGCAGACAACGAAACAACGTGACCAGGCGCGACGAGCCAGTTCAGTATTTCAAAAAGGCACAAAGCACAAAATTCGAGTTGGTGATCGGGCCATGCTGGTAGGACTGCATGGCAGATGCATGTACTCGAAACTCCTGTTCCAGAACAATGCCCTTCATCACTCGGGCATGCATGCGCTGTTGGAAGCACGAAGGGGCTCACTGAGCTCTTCTGGTTATCCAATCAGCAACTCAAGACCGGCAGACAAGGGCAAAGACAATAGACAGCTGAAATGCTAATTTGAAATGTGACCTCAGGCCAATATCCTATTCCCAAAGAGATAGAAAATTACAGGTGAACATATACATGTATGTAAGGCCTACTGCCGCTAAGCTGGAGCTCTGCCCACATTATACATTACAATATGGTCGGCAAAGCATTTTGAGGAGATGTCTCAACTGTAATGGGCAGACAAGCTAGAACTGTGAACCCTTATGAGGAACCTGTGAACTCCTCACAGGTCTTAGAAAGAACTCCATACACATGTTGTACATAAGTGGATGGCACTTGATAAAGTACATGAACCCTATGCACAAACCCTACGAAACTGGTCTGAAGGACTATTTGGGGAGGGGGGAAACAGGTTAACAGGAGCTCAAATGCAAAATACCCCATCACCCCGCATGATCAACCTCATAGTCATGTACATGTACAGGTCAAAGTGTCACATTCTTCTCAAGGGATTTTCACCTTGTACCCACGTAACCAGTCACTCCAGGGGTCGTTTTTTTTTAGAGTGGTGGGTTATTCCGCCATTACTCCACAGAAGGGGCCCCTTCCGATTTCATGCAAAAAAAAGGGTTTTCCCTGGCACAGTTATTCTCAACAAGCCAGACATGATAGCCTCCAACCTGTAGTCAATCATGTAAAACAGTGCTAAAAATCACCCCCAACTTATCTCCAATGACAATGTAATCAACGTCCTCATAATTTCAAATGATTTGCAGGTGTTTTAATGTCATAAATGTACGTTAGACTTGTAAACTAAATAGCATCATGCATGAATAGATCCTCATGACCCTAGACCTGTAAACAGGGCCCAATGAATACTCCTCTGTTGTATACTTGGCCCTGTCCCGATTCATCAGTTCATAGGGACTTCTTTCAAACATTTTTATCCAGGACATCTTTGGGCATCCGCTTGATTTTATGAGCTGAAATTGCACCGGTATGTTCACTACTTACGGGGTAAACTATCCCTAGGTTGCTAATTGCAGAAAACTTGCCTTTTTTTTTTCTCCTTTGGTGGAAAAATGTAGCCTTTTTTGCCGTTTTCCCACTCCGGACAAATTTTGCCCCACTTGCACAAAACTGACGGCTGTTTCGTCACTTTTGTGTCACGTCATAGAGAGCGAGCCGCGCTACCAATGATTTGCCACAAGTGTGACTGGACAGGGAACCAGCCATGGGCATTGCGTATTAGCTTACTCAAATTAACTGGTACTCTCACAGATCTGAACAAAATTCGTACAGTAAGTGCTGAAGTCTGTGTGCAAACTAGTCGTGAACGTAGGCCTACCGCCGTACCGGTGCAATTTCAGCTCATAAAATTAAGCGGATGTTTAGTTATGCTCCCAGAATGTCCCGGATAAAGTTTTCAAAAGAAATCCCTCTTAATTGGAACAGGGCCCAGTATACGACGGAGGAATATTCGTTGGGCCCTGTTTATATGGGTCTAGCCTTATCAAGGTCTCACCGCATCATCATAATGTCATCGGTCATCACAATTCACAACCCCCAAAACCAAGTTATTGATTAAACATTAAATTTAAACGGGATAGCCATTCTGCCAGTCACATGGAAATACCTTCTCACACCACACGTATCTACTCACCATCGCAATCAAACAGAACCGTGTCAATGGAATCCAAGAATTTTTTAGCATGTTCCTCACGTAACTCCCTGCAAGCCGCCATTATTCAATATGAGTGACTGCGCCCTCGCGTGTCGAGATGGTTCTGAACTTGGTCTCCGTCTCAGGCGTCGTGTATTATTATTATTATATATTTCTGGTTAATGACACCAAGGATTCCTCAAAAGCGCCCTAGCCACTGTAGCTCACAAGCCTGAAGAAACCTTTAGAGAGGAGACAATCGGAGAGGCAGTTACAGTTTTAGAGGTGGGAGGAAAACCCCAAAGGAAGATTCTGGGTAAAACCCACGGAATCGGGTGGCGACTGAAAACCAAAGATCGTATAGCGCCGCTAAGCAGCGCTATATCGGATCTTTGCTGAAAACCCACTGTACATGCGGACCGGGCCGGGATTCGAACCCGGGCCAAAGAGGTGGAAGGCGAGGAAAGAACCACTCCGCCAACCTGACTCCTGGTGTAGGAAACCAATCCTCGATTGTGGGCCTGAAGCGGTTAACTTAAATTGAAGTACTGTAATGCTTGGCTCTTTTGCATCTCAACTGATGTTTTGTGGCACGATCAGGCTTTACTATTGCGCTTACAACCCCAAAGTCAGGAAGTAAGAAAAAACAGTTGAAGCCCAAGACAGAGCCCAAGATGAGTATTGGCAAACGGCCGCGATTTCGTCTCCAACGCTAGTCTTGGGCCAAGACGGCAGAACTCGATAGTAACGCGGACTCGATCGATTGCGCATGTGCCGCGTGCGCCGATTTCTATTAGTGCGCCTTCTCGATCGACCAATCGACGGCTCGTTCTACCGTCTTGGGAATCACCTACAAGCCCTTTAACTTTTTTCTTTTCTTTTCCTCGCGTTTTCCAGAGGAACCAATCAGCGCCTGTATGTGATGAATATGGATCCATGACCGGCATCACATGACCTATCACGCGATATAATGTACATGTACAAGTTAAGTACTACTATACGCGACGCTGAACTTGACGTGGTACTAAAGTACCATGCCTACTCAGTGTCACCGTTGACAACAGTCGCGATCGATGCATTGGAATAAGAAGCGAAGGAGTATGCCTGTAAAAGACTTCCTCTTTTCACTACTTTGACTTTAGAAAAATATATCGTGAGGATTGATTTGCGCCCGCAGTAGCCAAGTTCCAATATGTTGGTAGTGTTGCTGCCGCAGATAGCCTATGTGGGGGAAGATGTCCTGAGAGCAGAATCACCCCCTATCGCTTGAAAAGAGCTGTAGCTACATGTATTTGTGACTACAACGGTAATGTTTCATAGTGGTTCGTGAACCAGCGATGCGCAGTACTCGTCCGTTCCATGGAAAATTTTGCTCCCTTTGCTTCGTAGGTAACGGGTATTTTACGCGTTTACAAGGCACAGACCGGTGCAAAAACGACTCACCAACCACCTCCCGAATCCGGAGAGCACTTTCTCCACATGATTATCGCATGCAAATTCCAAAAACGTTATTTAGCGCCACAGCCCATCAAACTAATTATGGATATGAACCTATTCAGTATTTCAAAATAACAAGCAACAGCAGCAACAAAACGTCATTCATGAAGGTCCCGCTAATTGGGCAGGCCTCGGACGCGCCTAATTTTGAAAATACGCTATTGGAATGTCCAACTGGCTCACTAAAATGCACATGGAAACGCCCGTTAGAACGCGTGCAAGGTGAAATACAGCAGTGAAACCAGGTTTTGGGGCCGTTGGCTCCCTACAAACAAAATTGATATTGAAACTGTCAAGGAAATTAAACTCAAATGAAAATTTAATTAAATTAAACAAAACATATTAACCAAAAATTAAAATTACTCAGTAAATGCAAATAAAACAAACAACTAAATCACTTCACTACACAAAGTGTACATTGAACGGTGATTGGAATTTAATGGACGTTAAATTCTAATAAAACATTTGACTTGGAAATAATAGAGAATCGAAAAAATTGTTTCTTCCTGAGCTCAGTTAGATTTGATTGTGCGTCAAGCTTGTGTTCAATGTTTAACACAACGGTCAATTTCAAATTTTATGTCCAGCTCTGATTCCAAATCGGACTCAAATAAATATAAATCTCAAATCAAGTTCCAAACCAGACTTGAATGAAATAAATTATGTAACTCAAATCATATTAAATCTTCATCCCCAAACTAATGAAACTTTAATCTTCATCTTTGATATCTCCCACATCCAATCCATTTCCAACTTCGATATCTTTAAATTAAATTCAAATCAAAACAACTGCCTTCTTTGAACCAGGATAACCAAATGATCTTTTGAGATTGGCCAACCGTTCTTCTATTATACACTGCCGGAAAAGTGTCTGGTCGTCCCTTGGAGTTTTTCTCCACAGACTAATTGCTAGCTTGCATGGTCTGGAGAATTCCGCCAAGTGGACCGGCGCCATTTATTATTTTTCTTCTGGCTATTCAGGGGAAACCCCGACTTAGAAGGTGCCTATTTCTGAGCAGTAAGGGACATGTGACGAAGATGTCAGATGTGCGTTGACAGGAATGGTGGCCATGTGGAGGACTTAGCACATTAAACTGATGAGGTAAGTAGCGAAAACAAAGCAGATAAGATCGATTTGGGTACATTCCTTGTTTTCAAGAATGCGTTCTTGAAAACAAGGAATGTACCCTAAACACTGGTCTAGTTTGTTCACTCATCTGTGTCAATAACATCACAAGCTGTATACCATCGCAAAGAGGGTATTCTGCCCTTTCTGTAGAGATATATTTCTCTACCCCATATATAAAGTAGTTTTGCTATTAATGTAATTTTTATCTCGGTATACTTTTTATGTGGACAACTTGTATGTAAAGCACACCTAATACACTGGTACTCCAAATCATGAAGATTTGGCTACCTGATCACGGGCGTTTCACAATATAGTGCGCCTCTAAGAGTGGCCATTCGGTTAGGTAGGCCTAACGCCAAATTTCTGCACCAGCTGCCCAATCAAATTTGCCAGCCAAAGAGGGCGCTATTTGTATGTCAATTTTTCTTCTTTACTGATAATCACACAGGATCATACCATGGGTACTCACTGCATTGCCACAATATAGGAAAAGCATACAAAACAGGTACGTGTTTGATTTGATTGGATTTTATCTAGACTTTGCTTTGTCTCCTTGCAAGGTTCAATTTACAACACCGTACAATTTTCACAAATTAAATCAAAGTGTTTAAAAGGAAAGGATAACATATTGGGAAAATTAAAGAAATTCACATCAGCGCTGACATCCGTGTTTCCGTTTATCCCAGATTAACCGACATGGCCACGGCGTCTTCCTTGTTAGAATACTCAAGGGTAGAGTGGATCAACTCCGTATGGTATTTCTCTGAGCTCTGCACGTACTCCAGGTAGTCTGGAGCTCCAGGATGTATGACGTTGTCCGCCAAGATGACGGTTCCCTTCTTCAGAAGGCCGTGAGACTCCAGGAGTTTCAGGTCCCTCACGTAGAACTCCTCCCAATGATCCATGAAGACAAAATCCAAGGTGTCCACCAATAAGCTCTCGCGCAGCGTAGGAATGACGTCTTCCGATCTCCGTCCAACAATTGTAATCTGTGGATAAAAATAATCAAAAATCCAGGATTCCATTCGAAGGTACAACAAACGAACAAATAGAAAAAAAAATATTCACGAATTTACAATGCAAAAGCCAGCTGCAAAATCTTACCCCAAATAAAACAAAATGCATTGAAGGTTGCTTGGGATTCTATCGAGTAATCGATAAAATCGAGGATCCGGTGAGTTTACGCGGTGAGGCAAATGAGTTCATTTTTAACGGCAGAGGCATTATTCCCCAATCATGCAAAAATATTCATGCATGAATTGTCATGATGAGGAGGACACGTTCTATAGAATCCTAATCAACCTCAATTCATCTCGTTTAATTTTAGAATGCTATCTCGTTCTCGATATTCACCTCGAGACCACGTGAGACTTAAAAGCGGGATGATGAATAACCCGAGAAAGAACCTGTACGCGTACATGTCATCCAGTGCTGTGCGCCAACAAATAACAGCAACAAGAAAACAAAACAAAGTTAGAGCTCTCTAACCAGCTCCAGACCATCCTTGACAAACGTTCAGAGAAAGGTATTACCATCGTCATGGGCGACTTACACGCCAAGATTGGAGAAGACCAAACTGGCTACGAGGAGGTGATGGGAATACAAGGGTTGAGATGATCGAAAATGGAGAGATATTAATAATCGTGCCCTGAACGAGCTAGTCGTCGGAGGTGCCATCTTTACATACAAGAGAATTCACGAAAGCGACATGGGGATCCCAAGATCATTTCAGAGAAACCAAATAGAACACATCTGCATAAACAAGAGGTTCCAAAGATCGCTTCTAGATGTTTGAGTCGGAAGACGTGCGGATGTAACATCAGACTATCATCTGCTAATTGCTGCAATGTGGCTGAAGCTGAAGAGAGCCCAACAACGAAGAAACAACGGTATGATGTGGGCCTCTTGAGTGACATCCAGACAGCAATGGAGTTCAAGCTGAAGCTCTCAAACAAGTGTCAAGTTCTTGAGGAAATATTTGAGGATGGAACCGCCGAAGGCCCATGGAAGAATGTCAAAGGAGAAATGCGCGTGAGGAGGTAGTGGACAGCACGAAACAGTTGCACTAAGAGTGGATAACAGCAGACACACTTCGCAATGTCGAGATTAGAAAGTACAAGAAAGTAAAACTGAATACCAGTTGGACAAGAGCATCAAAAGCAAAGGCATCAGATAGTAGACTGAGAAGCAACAGAGAAGAAAAGAAGAACACCGGGGCCTACAAACGGAGATTTGTTGACAGCCTGGCTGAGGAAGCTGAACAAGCAGCTGGCAGTAGACGATGAAGCAACTGTATGACATCACCAGGAAGCTGTCAGGCAAATACAGCAAACCAGGCAGGATAGTCAAAGATAAAGAGGGAAAGGCCATCATGGCAAAAGAAGACCAGCTAAATAAATGGTTGGAACACTTCGAAAAGCTGTTATATCGACAAAGCCCACCGAACCCATGATAACCAATCAGTAGATACTTATCTCCCAATTAACTGTGACAGGTCGAGCAAGGATGAGATCCCTCCTCAAACTCAAAAACGGGAAAGCAGCAGGCCAAGTTAACACTAGCCGAAACTTCAAAAGCAAATTTAGACACCACCGTAGAGTTGCTGTGTCCACTGTTTGAAAAGATCTGGGAGGAAGAGGATGTACCAGCGAACTGGAAGGAGGGTTACCTTATCAAGCTACCAAAGAGGGGTGATCTCCGCAAATGCTCAAATTATAAAAGAATCACCCTGCTATATGGGCCTACCCGGGAAAGTCTTCAAAAGAATTCTTTTGGACTAAATGAAACATGTGGTGGACTCCAAACTCAGAGACCAGTAAGCAGGATTCACAAAGAACAGATCAGGTGCTGACCAGATTGTCACACTCCGTCATAGACAAACAGTCACTAGAGTGGAATTCCTCACCGTACATCAATTTCATCGATTATGAAAAACCGTTTGGCAGCGTAGACAGAGAAACCCTGTGGAAATTGCCTCGACACTAATGGCGTGCACACAAAGCTGGCCAAAATTATCGAGAACAGCTATAGTCGAACGGGATACATAGTTGCTCACGGAAGACAGCTACCGAGACAGTTCTAAGTAAAAAATCGGGGTCAGACAAGGATGCCTGCCTTCTCCGTTTCTCTTCCTTCTTAATTGCTACCGACTGGATAATGAAGACCACTACAGAGAAGCAGAGAGATGGAATCCAGTGGACAAAATGGACACAACTGAATGACCTGGACTTTGTGGAAGACCTTGTTGTACTACTCTCCTACAGCTGCAAACAAATGCAAGAGAAGAAAATAACACTGGCAGACACCTCCTCACACGTTTGCCTAAACATTTACAGGGAGAAAACAAAAAACCTGAAAGCAAATAGTACCAGCACCCAACCATGCAACGGGAACCCATTGAAGTCGAGTCCTTCACCTATCTGGGAAGCATCATTGACAGGCAGGGCGGCACTAGTGCAGATGTTGAGGCGAGGATTGGCAGGGCAGCATTTCCAGCTCAGAAAAATCTGGAGCTCCAAAGAACACCGCAGCAAACAAAAATTCGGTTTTTCAACTCATATGTGAAGTCTGTGCTGCTGTACGGTAACGAGACGTGGAGGATGACGAAGAACACCATCAACATGGTCCAGATATTCATCAACAAAATTAAATGTCTGAGACGAATCCTCCAAATCCAATGGCAAGAAAAGATCAGCAACACTGACCTATGCCAGAGAACACAACAGTTGTCAGCAGAAAACGAAATAGGGAAAAGAAGATGGGGTGGATTGGGCACACGCTGAGAAAACCAGCAACAAATACCACATAGACAGGCCCTGACATGGAATCCCAGAGGTTAGAGGAAACGAGGCCGACCGAGAAAGACAGGGTTTATCCAAAATCACATCCGAGCCAGATATCATATCCAGGACTGCGTTGTTAAAGTCTAACTCACGATGTGATTCTGGCCTTTACCGGATGGATTTCCGGCTCGGTTTTGTTTTTGGTGGTGTGCATGGGATATTGGATCATCCTTGCCAAAATACATCCAGGCGAGTCACATTTCCATTTTTGTTGGGAAATAACATCCAGGCCGTTCACAGTGTAAGAGATATCTTGTATCAATACACTGTTTTCAATGGATGAGAAGGGCACAAAGGAACCAGTCCATTCCAAAGATGTTGGTCGTTATGCAAAAGTTTGCTCAGAATCACGAAGTATAGTAACAGTGTCTTTAATCTTGGAAATGCAAAGTGTTACATTTATGTGCAATCAAATAACTCGATATACCAGATTTTATTCAAATTTAACTCGCAAAAGGCTTATCATGCCTGGTGAGAAATGAATGAAACGTTTGAATGTCGCGAGGTCCAGCAGCACAATGAACTCGCTTAATCGCACCATTCTATCTCTCGTTGTCTACAGATGACTATCGAAAATCACCACGGCTCGCTCATGCTCAAATGCTGGCACTTTTTGCCGGGTCTCGATCTGAGCTGTTTTATATTAGGAGAGTTGCGACATGAATGTCTAAAGTTTTGGAACCAAAATGGTGCATTATGTATCACTGCACAGACGGCACACAATAACTGCTGCTGTACTGCACACATAATGACCTGCCATTTTGGTTCCAGAGTATGAACTTGGCGCTCTCTCAATTAAAAAAGTCTGTATTTACTTATGACAAAGTCTTCACACTCGCAATACCTCTGTAGATAAACAATACAAGAGCATTGCAATGAGATGCTTGCCCCTCTGAAATGGTGGAAAAATGCAAATGACAACAAAAATGGAAAAAATGCCAAATTTAATGGCTTTTTTTCCCCTGGAAAAAGTCTTTTCCCCCAGAAAAAAAAATGGCGATGCTAATGATACCTTGGTATTAACATCGGCACCAGCTAGTTTCACAAACTGCCTAGCAATATTTACGAGCTCTTCTCGAGGCTCAAGGGTGATGTACCGGCTTCCTACAGGTAAGACACTCGCCATCAACACCGCCGAGTAACCGCAGTATGTGCCGATTTCCAGGCATGTCTTGGGAGCCAACTGCTGGACCAGCTTGCGCACGATGGCCCCTGTTTATTTAAACAGAGCGAAACGTAAACTTTCAACCGTCTTGATGAGTGTACCATCAATTAGGCAATGCAACCTCAAGTTCACACTTATACAAGTCATCAAATACAAGCTTGACTTCATCTGGGGCCCGATTTCTAATTTGTAAACAACTGCAGCAATATTTGATGAAACCTAATCCTCAACTGCCGAAAAAGTAATATACACCGTTGTAAAAAATCTTAGTAAATCTAAGAAACTCGATTTCCGGTAAGCAAAACTATTCTTTGACGGTATAGTACTCAGCACATCTGTAGCCCGACACTTTGCCGACCGTCGGCTTTGTTCTTTGTGAATGACAATCAGAGAGACTTTGTAATGGGAAGACGCCTTGTTTGTTGATGTTTGGTACCTACTATAGGTCACGTGGCGTAGTAGGCGCAATCCGTCTATTGTTATGATGCTGGGTGCACAGGGATCTCGGCTAGATGTGGGAAAGCATGTTGAAAATCACAAACAATTGTAAAAAAAGTGATAGTCGCCACGACATTGTCATTGAGGGAACTTGACTATTTCACATAAATTAATTAAAAAAATCACCACAAACCGTACCTACAGCTCTAAAAAAGTGATTAAAAGCCCCCCTCCTAAAAGTAGAGACAAGTATATGCATGCAAGTGGTTGCAGATGAGCCCCGCCCCTAGTGGAAGAGTAGAACCAAGAAAAGTCCTCGCAAAATCAATCGGTTGACGTGGCATTGTTGATCTCTGCAAAAAACAAAAGAAAGTAGCTCGCTCCGCTAAAGTGATGAAAAATCTCAAATGTAGTGGAAGTCGTGGACAAACCTGCTAAAGAATGTACCTTTCTTGTCTCCGACGTGCATCATCCAACGACCCTCCCCGTAGCAGTACTCGTCGGTGGCGGCCAGTAGAGCCGAAGGGTCTCCGTTGATTTCGGAGACGCGCTCCATTAGGTAGTCCACCATCTTTTTGCCCTTATTCTCATAATCTCCCAGAAAGTCCTTTGTAATGGTGTCTTTTAACGTACCGTTGGCTGTTGCCATTTTTAATACTAATAAAATAATTAGAGGGTTGAAAGACAAACATTCTTTTAACAGCACAACAGTTTATCTTTTTTTTGTCCAAGACAAGTGTAGTTTTGTTATGCTTCTCGATGAAGTTCGGTGGAGACATGTTCGTCTCCTGACGACCGACAGCGAATAATGTCTGAAACGTTGAGTGAAAGGGTTTTTTTCTTTTCTTTTCAACGGATAGGACCTAAATGTGGCAGCCAATGGCTCCCGGATCACCGACTGTGGCAGCCTATAATGCACCACAGTTTGACCAATAATCCATTACCAATCGGTAAATAAATGCATTGATAATTGACCAATAGAGTACTATAATTCATAACCAATCGATTGCTAACGTAACAAGAAATTGTAATTGATAACGTATCAAGAACCGACCAATAATGGATCAGTATGGGTAAAAGGTGTGAATGCTATAAAGGACTAATAATTATGCACTATAGGGGGCGGCGTTCATGATGAATACGTACATCTGTAATGCGTATCAAAGTCATGCGGAATCAGAATGGTATAATAATAGCTTTTTAAAACTGCTTTCTCTTTTTAGTGATACTGCAAACACTTAAGTCGTTGGTAATTCCAGAAAAATCGTCACAATGCGCTTTATTTGTTTTTGTTTTTTCTCTGCTCATCACAAAAGGAAGCCGGTCCCCTACCTCAAAAGGCGGGGGGTTTATATACCCCTATGCTCCGGCATTTACGCCCATGCAGGGATGCTAAAAAGCTTTTTTAGAAAAACAAATTTTTGTGCACATTTAATCGAGCGGGCTCTAAGTGTAGGCTTTTCCAGCTTTTTAAAAATGTTACTAATTCCAGTTCCTCTCATGGCATTGTCACTTTAGTCCAAGAAAAAAAGCCACGTAAATCAACAATCATAAATGATTTATATCGGAATCACATGAGAAAAATCACTATATCGATTGCCAGCCATCTCTGATTATATCCCAACGTCCTTTTCTGTGTTTACATCACTGTTCTCCATCTTAAAGACTATGGAGATCAATGTTTTACTAGTACATGATGATGTATGTTAGTCTCAAGCCAAGTCGTTATGTCAGTACGGTCATCGCTAGGTAGTCTTCGCACAGGTGCACAATTACCAGTACCATTTTACTTCTAACCCTAGAGTTCGTGCAAGTAGTAGTAAGAGAATCAAAGCACCCAGTGAGATTACAACAGGCGCAGCAAGACAAACGAAGGCAAACCAACCTTAGCTAAGACCGCATCGACCGCAGAAAAAAAAGGGTTTTGAGTATGGCAAATATTGTCGTATCTGACATTGCTGCCCAAACCGTAATCGAATTAACAATAACATATCCGCGACCTACAAGACAGGTGCAAGTCTGAGAGTTAAGGAGGGCGATCATGATCAAGGTTTAGAGCAGTCATCACACAAGAGCTGTGTAAATGAAACGGGTGCCACTTGTTTACCTGTTGGTCCTAGCTTACGAGATTGTGAGGATCATTTGGGGACGGAAGTGGTCGTAATTTGTGGTCACTCCTTGCCCATAATTATCGTGCACCACAGACAGGCACTAATTAATGGTTTGCCTCTCGCTGATCCCAAAAGCTTAGGGTCACGGGCCACAGGAGGTTGCAGCACTGTGGTCGTTAGGCAGAGTTTAATAGACAACTCTCAAATGTTAGGTATCACTGAAGGTTTTGTTCTTATGAATGGGTAGAACGTAGGTATTCCATATTACGCTTGCAATGTTAAGGCTTTGCGTATGAGAGTCCAGTTAATGACGTGGCCATCGGGAACATGTAGTCAGACAAGCACAAAATTCACACCACGCATGGGTTCTGCATCACAGTTCCACATCACGAATACTCAACTGTAACAGAAAAGGGTCACCGTGAGCCATCGCCAGCAGTTGTCAACACTCCCAATGTGACCTAGACTGAGATCGACGAGGCACCAAAGGCACAGTGTTTTATCTAGAAGTATAAAACCGGCGTTGCGTTTCCATATACACGAAGAATGCACGTCAATCAGAACATAATGACTTTGAATTTATATGTTCCTGTGTGTCAGGCGTTCCATATAAAACTCATGCTGACTATGTGGGCCCTACTGAAGTTTGTCCCTTGTGATACCTATACAGACCAGCTCATGTAGATCCCATATCGACCTGACCTAATTTTCCCCAGACGACACCAATACGAAAATACATGCAAATCGCATGTGGGCTTGCCCAGCTAGGTTTCTCCCATATGACACCCATATGGGCGAACGCATGTAGGTCCCGTGTGGGATTGCCAAGGTTTTTTCCCCATACGACACACATATGGGCAAACGCATGTAGATCCCATGTGGGTATACCCAGGTTTCTCCCCATGACACCCATATGGGCTAACGTAAGTATATAGATCCCACATGGGCATAGCCCAGATTTCTCCCATATGACAACCATACGAGTCAGCCCATGTAGATCCCACGTGGGCATACTCAGGTTTGTACCATATGATACCCATTTGGGCAGCGCATATCTCTCCATATGAGTTTCCCTGTGTGGATCCAGTATGGGATACGTATGGGTTAACACATGCCCAGATCTTTCACACATGGATCCCATTATGTGCTTAATACCTGGGCTGCACGCAACCCCAAAGATCTGATGTCTAAATTAGGATAAGGCCAATACTCTCGAAAATAAATCCCTCCAAAGGATACAAGCAGATCCCTATAACCCAGCAAGACAAGGAGAAACCAGCCTTCGACACATCTGCCGGTCAATACCAGTTTTCAGTCTCACCGTTTGGCATGTTTGATGCTCGGCTGCTGCGTTTAGTAGAATGATGCACAAATTGTTGTCTAGCCTGGCAAATGTTGTCAAGTACACTGATAGCATATCCACATCGATCTGTTCCATTACTTGGGATGAACACGGAGAGCTACTTACAGAAGTTGTGTCTAGGCTCAGAATGGCTGGCCTCACAGCGCAGCCACTTAACCAGACGCTACTGGGGTATAGGAGAGGCCTATAGTGCAACCCGAAATAGTCAGGGACATTTTGGCAGTCATTGGAGCCACCACCAAGAAAGAAATGCGTTCGTTTTAGGATGCACAGGAAACTACAGACGGTTCATTCCTAACTTTGCCGCCCTCGCGTGCCCATTGACAGATATGAGTTAAGGCAAAGTTACCAAGAGTTTTGTTTGGGAAGTGCCACAGGAGTGCGCATTTCTAACACTGAGGAACGGCCTAGCAGCATCTCCAATATTGCACTTACCAGATCCAACAAAACCGTTCATAGTGCAAACAGACGCGTAAGACATAGGGATAGGTGCTGTTCTCTTGCAGATTCGTGATAACGTGAGGTTTCTTGTTTGCCTTGCCAGGATCAACCTGTCAAGCCAACGAGCATACTCCACCATTAAAGGCGAATGCTTGGCCCTTGTCTAGTCTGAGCTACTGAGAATTCAAAGAACATCTGTATGACAGACAATTCATTCTACAAACTGATCATACATCACTCACCTATATTTCCCAGGCTAAAAAGAGTAACAGTAGAGCTATGCGAAAGTCGATGGCCTAACAACCGTACAGATATGCAGTGGAGGCAATAATTATAGCTACTGAAAACACTTAGTTGGGGCAGATTTGCTCAACCACTGCCAAGGGAACATAAGAGTCTTGAGTTTTGTACAGAAGTGAGAGAGATGTATAAAACTGGTATCTTCGAACTAAGAAAACACATGCATGTATTACAAGGAGATTTTAATGGCAAATCTAGCTCCTGGAAAAGAGATTGTAAACTAGGAATCCCTTTTCTTGGTGTATCTTGTTTGGGGTGAGCCTGATGTATAAATTAAATGAATTATAATGTATAGATTAACAAGATCACATTAGCAAATCTATCATTTAGAAAAAACATAATGTAATGTGCTTGGAAAGGAAGTAGTGTCAGAAGAGGGCGTATTCTTGCATAAATTAATATTCATAAGTTTCAGTGTCCGCCTGTCTTATCATGCATGATCAGCCTGGTGAATATGTTAATGACATTGATTATGGGGGTGTGGTAGGCTATTCCCCCAAAAGGCCGGAAGGTGAAAGTTTGAATGATATTGGGGACTTTTATTTTGCATAACACATGGGGAGCTTTACGGAGCAGTTCTTGGTGAAGTAGGGCTGGTAAAAATTGTCTAGTCAGTTCATGCCAGAGACGGGAGGAGCTTAGAGTGGTGGTGCGATAGCACATGTATTTGTAGAGCGTCACCTCGAGTTGATTTAGCGTGGGAAAGATGTCCTGGAATAGTGGCGACAGCTAAGAGAAAGCTGCCGGCGATAGCTGCGAGAAAGTCTATCTTTAAGCTAGTTGAACAGCCAGGACTCGCTTCTCAGTCATTTTCAGTCCGAGTCGGGGCTTTTAACTCGGACAGCTCCTGTCTTGAAAAGCGTAAGTTCGCCATAAATATAAGGATTCATTATTTTTCTTTGTATATAATGTATTGCTCTCAAGTCAGTATTTTTGATATTTACTTGCCATTTAAGAACAGGTCACTATTTAAAAATGTAGGGCTTTGATTTTAATGCGTAACGGAAAAAAAGAGTTATGTATACTAATAACACGACAATTCAGGGAATGCAACGCCCTGTTAAATGATATTCATAAGACGGTCATTTTATGAAATGTAATTTGTAGATTGTGGCCTAAACATGCTCAGCATTGTTACAATGCACTTGAGAAAGAGGGCAAGACGATAGAAACCTTTGAAGCCCAACTGTGACCTCGTCGTCCAGTTGAGGGGGACGCCCAGTTGACTGATGAAAGCGTCTTGAGGATAGACAACTAAGACGGCTTGTCCGAGGCACAAACCATAGTAGTGCAGATAACATTTTGAAATGTAGAAACTAATATCCTTAATTTGGTCACGTACTGATTGAAAAGTTAGAACTGTAAGTAATCGCCTGATTCGCAGTTAACTTTGATGTTAAAAGTATCGGAGTACAGTGCGGTCACTGTGTAGATATTGTAAATAGCATTTTTCTTGGAAAATTAAAATCTGTTCAAAGATTTCATCAGTGACGTGTCCGGAAACTCAAAACCTTAATTATTTAGAGCCTGGTATGTGACAATGAGGAATGAAACATATGACGAGTACGTCAATTACTAGAAGGTAAACTGAACAGAAACCTTTTTACTATTTTTGAAATAATTATTCACATTTTGCTCGGCTGTGGTTTTTATTGACACATAAACACCTACAAAACCATTAAAATGGATCGGACCCTAAGCAGAATGCATTTAGCACTAATTCATTGAAATTTGCGGTGTCACCGTATTCACGCGCACATTCTTCGGCTGGACGCGCGCGTGCATTTTCCAAATTACGCCACCCTGTTCGTACTTGTTTGACACGGTTCTGGATCACAATCAATGATCCGTCATTGGTTTACAGACACCAAAGCTCGCCTAACGGATAGTGCAAACCGGCATAAAGATCGCTGATCGTGATTCAGATCCGTGTAAAACAAACAGGCCCCCAATTGGTCGAAGAAGCATGTAACGCGCGCGTACCACATGTTCACGAGCGTTGCATCAACGCAGTATGGGCTTCATATTGTGGTTGTCGAATTACATTACAGGCCCTATTTTATGTTTGAACACTCCGCAGGAACATAAATTTTGTGTACATGTCCAATGTCCATGTGCTATGGTCGAGACGTACCAAAAGGGTGCCTTACTACAATGGGAGACTTTGAGACGCATGGTGGCGGCAGATACAACGGTCCTTTTTTTTTTGGATGTGGGCATGCGTGCGCAGTTCTAGGTATGCGTGTTAGTTTTGAGCTCACGCGCAACCGCAGAAAAGGACCAGTTTGTCTGCCGCCACCATTCGTCTCAAAGTCCCTTTGTCCTCACAATGCACGTCACACATATACGCCACCATTTGGCAGGATTAAAACATTCATTTAAGGGGTAATTGTGAATAAAATATAGCACAACAAAGGGTATTTTATTCCATTAGACCCCTAGCGTGTTATTAGCGTACTAGTGAATAACAAAGGGTATTTTATTCCATTAGACCCCTAGCGTGTTATTAGCGTACTAGTGAATAACCAAATAATTAACAGTTTGCCTTTGGCGTCTTCATGGACCCTTTAAATTTTGCATACAAGCGCCGTATTTAAACATACTGAATACATGCAGTTACAGGCGACACTATGCAGTGACAACACCTGATTTGCCAAGATTGTAAATAAGTTTGGTAATTGCTTACAGGAAGTTAATTTTAAATTTATACTATACGGGATCTTGATTTTGACCAAGATAAAAGGGACTTTCTTGAACTTTGCAGATAAGAAATACCTCAGTCCCCATGTGCTGTGTTATTCCATGGGCTGCACAAAATTCAATTAAAGTTTACCAGTAACAATGAATGCGCCAAACACAACCTTTGAGTTTTTATTCCATGGATAGGGTAGATAAGGGTAGCCTGAACAGGGTAAAGTACAAACACTAGGTTGTATCATGGTTTTGTACATGCGTGTACATTCTATTTATAATACATTTTCCTTTAGTCTCCATGCACATTTTATTGGAAAAAGGTAGTGAATATTCAGTTCAACCCGTTTTCACGCTTGTTGCTATGTGTCAGAACAATGCACACGAGAGTAAACGCTTTTTCTTCCGAAGTAGAAAGGAAGTCGTCGTTTTCAAAATTCTTAGAAAATTATTTCACAATTATGCAAGAGGGCATTTTGATGTCATAGATAGAAGGCAGTACAAAAATTAATCATTCAAAATCTCCCTTCAAAAGATGTTCCAGGAGATATTGGGTAATGCTATTGTCAAAACAATCCGTTTAACATCAAAACCAAGAATTAAGTGGATGATACTCCAAGCAAAACACTTATTTACACAAATCTATGGAGTGCACTCTTGTTCTGCCTTGATTGATATCACGCTTTGGAAGGTGAATATTTCTGATTCATTATTATGGATTACTATAATTATTATAATTAACCGAAAATGGGTTACTTGGGAGACATTCCCACAGGAACGTGCACAAAATTTTTCAAACTTTACCGTCCCATAAATCAATATTCCCTGATTCGATCTTAACCAAACTTTGCATGTTTTTTTCAGACCCTAATCTATCATCTCTCAAAATGTGGATTAAAAAAATTTCCCTCCTTTTGGTAGTTGGAGCATTAGGGAGACACTGAAATGTCTCCCTAATGACCGATGTCTCCCTAATGTTGAAAAATTTACCACAAAATGTCTCCCAAGTGACCTATTTGGAAATATTCCATTCCATGATTACTAGAATTATTCCATTCGGTGTAATTAGATATTGTAGTTGGTGGGAATGAAATTCTAATTTGTACGAGCGAAACTGATATTCTGGGACAGATAATTGCATGATGAGATTAGTAATTGCATGGTGAGAACGAAATAATAATTCCTAACAACTTACACCCACTTCCAACGCGTCCCTTGAATTCCTGGGCTTCAAAGGAAAGGGCATAGGCAAATGCAAACAAACAAATTTATTTTTGCTACAGAACATCGTATACTCCTTCAAAGTGCGTTACAAAATTAAAGAATGCAGATATTTAAAAAGCACAGCTTTTTAAATTGAATGGTCCGAACTTCACGAACCAAACCCACATACGTGGAGGAACGCACTACACAACCAGTCAAAGGTGTATGCATTGTGTACTCGTACTCCCGGGGTATGTGTCCCTACATGCCCTGGCAAAGGCACTCGGAAGTTGGAGGCACTTTAGCTAATGTGTACATAAAAACATGACGCAAATGATTCTTGCTCAGATAAAAAACATTACAAATATTCATTATGAGTTGACAGGTAACAGGTTAATGTCCACAATATTGGTCAATTTGTGATGCGTTATCGGTTGGTGATACGTTTATATCCGTTGGCTATACATTATCATTTATGTATTTGGGTCCTTTTCATAACCTCTCTTACAAAGGAAATGGTGCAAGGGCAACCCTTCGTCTCAAATTAATTAATAAATCACATTGTAAAAGACCATACCTGTGATGTCAAAGTGGGTCACGATATAACTTCGCGGTTTCGATCTCCCAGGGGACCGTCAATGCATGTCATGAAGCATGTATACCACTGAAAACAACAAGTGGTCACAATGTCTAAAAGGATTGCATACGTGCACGCACGAGCTCCTTTTTTATATATAGCATTCGGACCTTGTTCACACAGAACCTTTTTTGTGTTGTGTGTTAAAGCGGGGTTTGGTGGCGGACTCCTTTGTGTTCCAAATTCTACTTTATCTTTTTTAAGAAAATGCTGCTAAAAACATTTCATTTCAGTTATTATTTGGTGGGTGCACACAAAGGCAAACGAACATACCAAAAACAATGTTACAATCGTTGAATAAAGGTAAGCCGTCAAAAGAACTGTGCATCGTCCTGCAGGATCGCTAAAAGTGAACTTAATCATTATCAAGATTGCCGTGGCATCATGTTTGTCTTTCCCGTTTAAGAGGTTATGAAAAGGGCCCTGTTATGTCTCGATTGACAATAGCCAACGGATAACGTACTGCCAACCGATAATAAGTCACATCGTGGCCAGTAATTTTTTTTTCACCCGAGTCGACGGATAATTCTTGTTAAACAAGTAAAACATGGAAACAACCCCAAAAATTAATACCAGTATAGAATTAAAATGAAAATACTCCTCAAGCTCTGAGCATATGAATCTTTAGGTGAAGGCATTTTAATTGAGTTTAAGGCATACATTACAGCACGAAAGTCACAATTACATCAAACCAGAATATTCTCAATTTCCAGGCAAAGTCAAACCTTACATGAATTCAACAAACAATGCCAAAGTTGTATCACCAAACCTCTAGTAAATTGCCAACAAAGTGAAACAACTACATCAATCAGTAAACGGTACATTCAAGGACGTGCGGCCATGAAAACAGGTACACAAAAATCAAAGAATCAAGTTCTACAAATTTTCCACAAATCCACAAATCACCACACTGTATCCAAACGCAATGAATCTATCAAGAAGTTATCAGGAATTTTCTACCGTAACAAATAAATAAAGGTATTACAGGAAATTCCAATGGTGCTTGTCGCAGCTGCGGTAGTTTCCTCCAACACCCGTCGACCAAGTCAGAGGGCAAAAAAAGCCAGGGACGAGACGACGCAGTGGAGAACTATCAGGTTGTTGCAAGGACATCTGCAGGTTGTGGAACAGACTTCACTCCGCAAGTGGAACAGTGACTGCAGAACCTAACTCTCAGGCTTCAAAAGTTAGCAGGGTCCCACGGACATCAGCGTTCCGCAAACCATATACACCAACATACAAAGACCATCTATAATGGAAATTAATTTAACTACTCCATGCCAGAAAATACATGCAGCTTTCCAAACTCACAATTTTATAATATTAGCAAAAATTAATCAATCAAGTTCCACATAATTTCGACCAGGCAATTCAATGTAAAGAAATCACAGAGTTACAAAAGTTCCCAAAATTAACCCACAACTTTTGACCACTGGTAAATTCGTTTCTTTTAACCACAACTGACCAATCAGAGAGCTGTTTGGTGCGTGACGCGCGCTCGCCGGTGATTTTGTATCATTTGTTAGCTACCCGCGCACCACGTACGTACGTACGTACGTTAATGCAGAACTTTGCAGGAAAATTAATGATCTGTTGATTTTAGCTATCAAATAAACTTTCACCCTGCTGATTTTGTGTGATGGAATTTCAACTGAGATTTGCTGTGGTAAGTCAAGAGGTGGTGTAGAATTAGGGAGTGGTTGTATGGTTTGAATTTAGGAGCAAATTTTGCGAAAAAACTGCACAAAATCACAGTTGGCTGAGTACTGAGCCTCATGGACGACAGACCGCGGCCTAACGAACGTTACGAGTACTCTATGATGTAGCGGTTGCTTGACTGCAGCGTCGTGTCATTCGCCGCGTCATGATGCCGGGTCGTAGCCGCAGGCCTTGCTTGATCCATAGAGCAAAACCTATGCAGTAGCATGGTGTCTTCATTTATTATTCCAGTAGGCCCACCCAGCGATTGTTCAGAGAGGCAACTGGCTTGAAAATGAACAAAAAATCAGTGCTGTTTCTTTGCTTCATTCTTTGGCGAGTGAGTAAAACGGTGGGTCACGATTTGCCTTAACGTGCGACTGACTGACTGAGACATGTTCAACTCCAGGCCTACTAGGCTCGACACATTGTTTCACTAAGCTTAGGCCTAATGCTAGGCAAGGCCTATAACTTGTTCATCAGTCCCCCAAGCTTTGCAGCCTTTTTTTGTTTATAACATCGTTAAGTCGAGGGCGTTATCACTTTGACAAGGTCATTGGGAGACGTTGAAAGGGAACGTTAAATTCTTACCAGATTGATTAAGGGTGGTTTGGCCTAACCTGTAACGTTTGCAGCAGTTAAAATTGTAAAAAATCATCAAAAGTGGTGAAAAAATGTCATTATGAAGCTATAGGCCTCACTAATGTTCACCTACTCGATCAGGATACATTGCAGGCATTGTAAACTTGATGTGCAAACGTTTTGGATTCAACTCCAGGCAGGGGACATGGTTAAATGTGATCCAGCCTACGGTGACGCATTCATCTGGTTAAAAAAAGGGTGAAACCTTGGCTGCTCTATATAAGTGTGTACAAATTAATTTTTCATATATCTTGCTTATTTGTCAGGTAGATACAAAGTGGTCCATTATGTTTTTTAACATCGAGGTCAGTTCGCTTTTCTTCATTATGCATAACAGGATCAATGTGGGTCATGCTTTACTGTTATTCTGATTTTGATTATACCAAGGGAGCATCATGCCACTGGCAGCCCAAAGGTCAAAGGACGACCCTGATGACGAGATCCCCACTTCCTCATCCTCGTCCCATTCCTCGCCGACACTGACGCCCCGCCGGTGGTCCCACAAGAAATTCGGTCACAGCAAGAGACCGGCGATTCAGCTCGCAGGGCCGCCGACTTTGTGCCAGCAACTGCAGCAGCGTGCCCTTCCGTCGACGGCAACCCTGAATACTGAGGGTAAAACCAGACAGTCGCCGCGCAGGGACGAGAAGAAGAAAAGGAGGCGTGAGTCCGATGCCAAGTGGCGCTCTAACCTGTCCGTCTGCTTCAAGCATCTGGAGACAAAATTGCTTCCAGGGAGGAATTGTACCAAAACTCGCCTCTCCAAGGTATCTTTATTTTTTAGAATCTCTCCTATGAACTGCTCAAGAAAGCAACATTCTGTATCGTGTCAAGTATAGTTACCTCCGGCCCATGCTTCTTCAGAAGATTTGTGGCATATATTTTTTTCTGCAAGATTTGAATTTTAAAACTTTGCATGGTGGAGGTAGTACGAGTGGTTAAGGATTTGCGGGTGCACCATGGGATCTGCACGTTTCTCTTCAAGAAGAGGTGGGGTTTTTAAAGGAACCGGTGAGTGTTAACTCAATGTTTCAACCAGGATGCTCTGGCCA
The DNA here is from genome assembly GCF_001949145.1 of Acanthaster planci. The sequence continues at coordinate 2,038,066 of NW_019091375.1, forward strand.
TCCTCAGGAGAGAGGGTAGTTTTTCTGATGGTCACAGCATCGTTATGGTGGCTGCTTTCTTCGTGTAAGAAATTCTTCATCCTGTCGTTTGCTACCCTACAGTCCTTTACCCACCTCTGCCTTTTCACACCCTTCCCTTCCCATTGTTGCCTACCCATCTGGCCAGCCATCTGTCTACTCACCCCTCCTCCTGGTTGATTTTGTCTCTAGTACTTTTTCATTTTGCCTTTGAGATAAAAAAAATATGCTTGGATCAAAACATCACTCTGTTTTGTTCTGAGGCTGAGAAAGTTTATAAAAATTCAAGATCCACCTTCAATGACCTTCGTTTAAATGGTTTCAAACATTACGAGGGGGCAACATAATTTATTTCACCCTCAACATGTGCCTCTCGTTTCTGTGAGAATGTTTCTCTGGAGCTATCCTCTAAAAATAACCATTTCTTTTCCTCCCTTGCTGCAGACTTTCTTTTCACAAGGCAAGTTCTCACTCAGACTTTCAGTGAATTCAAATCCACATCAGTGAATCGACAAAACAATTTTCTAACTCCTTTTTTTCTGGCTTCTTGCTAGGAAATGATCGTTCAGAAGACGGTGCAGAAGGTCCAGTATTTAGAGGCTGTCTTCATGTTTTTGAAGCAAGCAGATAGACACGGTGAGACACTCGCTAGTTTTGCTTGAGTTTTGGACAGTCGATCTAGAAGTAATTCACAGGATGCATGGTGTGGGGCAACCCGAGCGTTTTCCCCCAAAAGATCTATTTCTGGTTTTAGGGTTGACATTGGTAACAGTAGACCGATCCAGTAAGCCCCGCCCAACACGCAGCCACACTCCATTGTTTCAGCTGCATACATCTCCCTTAGTCACAACTTCATTATATAAGATGAGCATTTTTCACGGCTATTACATGATATCTGTCTCAATACAAAAGCCCTTGCAAAAATTTTTCAACGACAGTAATTGCCTTGTGTATATTTTAGGTAACAAGAGTTGCTTTTCACCGACGCGAGGACATCAAAGTCTCCAGTCAGCCAGGAGAGAGTTTGCTCGCAAGTTCTACTACAAATATAGACAAAAGCCAAGGTCATTTTGCTTTTTCTTTTATTTTTACAGACAAAAAAAAAAAGAAAGCCCAACGGTACAAGTAAATTAATTTCCGAGTATTTACCTGGGAATTCAATGACATGAGCATATAGGAGCCCTTAATGGTGCATGTGCTGCATTGTTTTGTGAAAGCATGTGATCACATTTTCATTTTAATGTGTACAAAACTGCGGCATATTTGCCAGAGGCATAAAAAATAAGCCCAGCGGCAGTGGCATTCAAATGTCTGTCTCATCTCTTTCTTAATCACCACTTTATTATACGAGGTACATGTATTTAATTTTGCAGTCCATAAACAATTTGTATTTTGTCTATAGCTCTCTGCGTGCCCCCTACATGACAAACGGCACTTGAATTTCACCTTTTTGAGAAGTAGTCACTCTCAGGGTTATTTATAAGGCAGGTTTCATATACATGTAACAAATTCTTAAGTCCAAGGGACCTTGTGTTTCAAAGATATATAGCAGGGTATAATCTCATAAAAAACTATGTTATGTGGGCCTAGTTCATTTCCTTTGACAAAAAGGCATTTTGGGATATTGACATGCATTTGATGTGACCCAGGCTACAGAAGATTTACCTTTTTTTGCCATATTTATTAATATCCGTTTATCCAACAGCGCATTTAGCAACATTACAGGATGAAGTGAGAGTTAACAAGACAATGAAGAAATGTTCAGTTTCAGAGGTGGGAGGAAAACCATGGATGAAGATTCCAGGGGAAAACCCAAAGAATCAGGCAGGGACTGAAAACCCAATCCACATGCTGACCTAGTTGGGATTCGAACCCGGGTGGAAGGCGAGGAAAGAGCCACTACACCAACCTGACTGTTACATATGTAATAGTGCTCAACTAGGCTCTATGATATAGTCCGGTTGTATGACAGAGTTCAATTGCATGTATATCTGCCCTCTAGCACCGAAACCACTTCTGTTGAGAAAACAGAGCCCAAAGCAGTCCAGCAAGAAGGTGTCCTGCCAAGGTTTGGCAAAACCAACAGCGAGCAGCTTGTTCCTCCCTTGGTGAAAACGACAGCAACGGGCCCAGCAATGGAGTACCCCACTGAATGTGATCCCTCAAGGTCCAATGTGCCAAGAGGTTAGATTGCAAACAGAATGTAATGTGTGACGTATGTCTATAAACGAAACTGTCAGTTATCACCAACAGCCATAACTCCTTCAGTTTCCACATTAATCAGTGCCTAACACACTTAAACTTTTAGCAAATATGCTAAATAAAACTTTGTCAAATGTGACCTGGCTGTCACGACAAAATAGGCGTATATTTATATAAGGGGTTTTGCCCTTACCCAATGTTTATATCGAACACTGTATGCTCAGTGCTTGTCCTAGAGCGTGCGAAAAAATTCACGAGCTTACTCGGGTGGGACTCGAACCCACGACCTCCTGCTTACTAGTGCAGACGTCTTAACCACTCGACCACCGATCTTGAAAATAGGCGTAAAACTGCATCCCGCTCTTACCTATTTTGAGGGTTCAAAGTCATATTGAAGTGGAGGTCAATTTCGGGGGGGGGGTTGAAATCTTTGGAAAGCGTAAGCCGTTTTCTGTGAAATTCCAAATGTTTCGCAGGGTCATATATTTAAAAATGTCATTTTCTCAGCAATCTTGATGATAACATTATTCTGGCCATGTCAGAAATGTTGAAACAACGTCAGGAACAAAGACACAAAGCTGCCAGAATAATGTCACATTGTCACCTTATATTTCTCCCCTTAGCGTCCCATGTACATACCACTTGAAAGCTCTTTTTCTGCTGAATTGAAAAAACACCAATCTCGGTTTTTGAAAATTCCAACTTTCAGCTCATTTTGTAATGACAGGTCACAAATATTGGCGAGTTCGTACTTAGTTGAAGCTATGTAATGATGATTGATGTCAGTGTTTACATACACGTATGTCGGATGCTTGTTGTGGTCTGTTTATTTTTGTGGGATCTTTTTGATTGAAACTTTAGACCTTTGGACAGTACTGTAGTCGTGTATTTTTTGAGTGCCAAGTTCTCTGCCAAATACATGTATTGAACTGGCTAAAACGGAACAAAGCTAGGGAACTTTGACTTTGTTTATGGTAAATGCCCCAGGGTAAGATTACAAAAAATAAATAAATTTCAGACTTCACACACCACTCCAAGTTTTGTTATCTCTCAACAAGTTCAATATTTGGCCAAGAAGTTGGTCTTTGAAAAGTACCCAACCACAACACTGCCTTCTGGGGTACATTCATCTTTTTGCCATCAAGCTAGATCCCTGTTTTAGTGCTCTGGATTTGAAAAGAGGCGATCCCTTGACACGTCTATATGAGGAATCCTAAGAAGGTTGCCAAGTAGCAAGCGGTCAGCTTGCTTTCAAGATTGACTTTTGTTTGGTGTCTTCTGTTTCTCTCTACAAGAACGAGCTGTTCCCTCCACTCCGACCAAGTCCCTCGTCTGCGAGGAGCGAGATCTCGACACGGAGGACTCGTGGCCGGAAACTCTCAATCTCACACCCAAACATATCCCAAACAATGCTTTCAATGGTAAGCTCTTCACAACAAGATTCCTACGTTACGTCTAGTAGGACCCCAAAAGGCTTTTAATGTACACAAATTTATTAGCAAATGGGAACAATTACACTGCAATTAAATGCTTTAAGTCAGCAAGCGAGATGGCCAAATATGCATTTTGAACTTTTTTATTCGATCAAAAATGGGTACTCAGGATATAACAAAATCACATCATAAATTTTCAAAGCTTTACACTTGAAAGCTGGAAAAATTCTAAATTTTAGGGGATCATTGAAAAAAAGCCTCAATTTCTATAGAAAGGTTTATCATTGGGAAGATTTCAAAGTATTAGCTTTTGATGTCTGAATTGATTACGCCCTTTATTGCATTTCCAAAGGACACATTCAGCAAACTCAAGTGATGACGAATCCAAAACGTAGAGCACTGCACGACGTGGCACGTGTTCCCTCCCAGAGTCCAGTGAGAGATCAGAGAAGTTACGTTCCTACTTCGCCCTCTCTCTACAGTCCGGATAGACCGCTTGTGCCTAGTGTACCAAGTCACATGAAGGTTGGTGACAGGCCGGCTAGCTTCGACAACCATTCTGTGAGTCCCGCTGCGAAGAACGGAATAGCAGGTCCCAGCGGACTGGCCCTCAAGGGCTCGGCCCGCTCTCCGGCCAGAAAGTATGACGAAGTGACACCTCACTGGCCGGCCTACTGGAGTCCGGCCAAAAGCTCAGCCCACCGGAGTCCAGCCATTAGCCCTGGGCTGGCCAGTCCTTGCCAAGTCCCACGCTGGAGTTTGCCCGGAACACCGGTCACCAATCGGTCTGCCAGATGTAGAAGCGTACCACCCTTCTGGCCACCAAGTCCCGCCAGTAGGTCGACTGACAGCCAAGTAAAAACCAGTGGCCACACCTTCTGCAGCCATCCATCCTACAGTCCTGTACACAGTCCGTCCGTTAGCCACGGAACTAATGATCAAATCCGGCCACTGTACCGCAGTCCAGCCAGAACCTTGGCTGATAATCCAACCACTAGCCAGGCAGGCACTGTTCTCACTTACTCAGCTCTTCTCCCTGACCTCATCATGACTTCACCATCCAAGCGCTACAAGATTGTGGGAAAGTCCGTCATCAGCTTGGGAGACAGTAAGTTTTTTCCTGTACCATTCAAAGATGAACTTCAAGATGCACATGTAAAACACAAACATCGAATTCGCAAGGATAAATTATAACCCTAGAGTAGAACCTGAAAAAATAATCTAAGCAAGTCCTCTCATTCACAAAGAAACCAGATTTACAAGATCACATTTTGCTTGTTGTGACATATGCTGTAGATATTAACAGACTGCGAATTCAGGGCTTAACTGATAGAGAACATTCGTAAACGGGTACATGTTTCTTCCAGATAAGTGGTTGCAAACAAAAGCACGCTCGTTTTGTGTCTGCTTTTAAACTTATTACAGTAATTTTAGCTGAGCTACATTTTACAAATTACACAGTGTGAAATGTACATATATTTGACGACTTAACTAGAGCACCAGCAGTTTTCAAGTTACAGTGTCAAGTATAGATTAAAAGGTCATAATCAATATCTGAGCTGAAGGATGAGATTGGTGGAGGAAGAGAAATCCACGGAACAACCAGTCAAGGGGCTGTAACAGTGATCGCAATAAAACCTGTGACTTTTCAGGAGTTTCAATAACTAGCAAGGCGTGAGTTCTATCACAAACGGCCCTGAAATTGTGAGACCTTGCACTTGGTTTTCAGTACCACCAAAAACTAGCAAGACCTTGATGATTAAACGTTGAAAAAAAATCCACAAAGCTTGGGTCAGTATTGTCCCGAAATTGAGAAAACCCCAGGAAATATTGCACCTTCTGCGCGACATATTCCTGTCTGCTCTCTCCCACAAATGTAGAGATTTGAGACCAAGAATGTGTTACGTTTTACACTGTGTGTCTTACTCTGCGTTAACGCAGATGCGCTATAGAGTTACTTATTCCATGCACCCGGGCATACTGCATGCCAGGTTGGTAAGTCCAGGTGGGATTGATGGAATGCAGTGTATTTTCTCCCGTGGAATGTGGCTCTTGATAGCCAGCAGGTCGACTCATCTCGGTAGGCTGGAGCCAGGGGTCGACACAACAAATCCCATCTTCCTCAGCTGGCATCCATCTCATGCGTAATTTTTCTTTTGGTCTTTTGCTCGATGCGCTTATTCAAGCTGGGCCAGAAACCGCCCAAATCTTGACGTCACCCGACCAAGCTGATGATGCCCCCCTTCCAAACTTGGAACCGGAAGGCAGAGTGACCCCAGACTTGACGTGTCAGGAAGACATCCCTTCTTGGAAAGAGGATGACAGGTGAGTTTTGGCCCTAGCAGTGAACATCTTAGCTCGAGGAGTGACAGATGGCATTTGATGGCTACAGACAAACTCTGATTTTGAACAATGAGGAAACGTAACAATTTGGTTGCAAGAAACTCTCTTTTTAACCACTGGTTAGAAGACGTTATTTTTTTAAACACTGTTATATACACAGAATATATGTAATCCAAAACATGAATAGAGCCACATGCCACCAAACAATGAGCCTTTTCACTGTGTAAATCAAAGCGTGCAGAGCATGCAGGGCCACAAACCGAGAATTTGCGGTTTGGCAGGTGGCCTTCGTGGCCAAGTGAGGCTGGAATTCTCGGAGTTGGCTTTTAAAAAAGATACATGTAGAATTAAGATATGAATTTAAAAGTTCTCGTAAACAGGCAAATTTGTGTGAAAAATTGGTAACATTCTGCACAACTGCTTGTGCTCATTGCTTTAGCTAGCTGAGGGTTTTTGTAAACAACCATTAAAACACAAACTTTTTTCACAAAATAATTCACTTGTCCAGAAATAGCATGGACCCTGGATGTTCCGAGTCTCTGCTAAAACATGCTGAAATGCCATTTTTAAAAGCACCAAACCCTAACCTCAGTGATGTGATGAAATTTTCAAGAGCAACCATCAGATTTGTAACCAAATCCCCAACAAAAAAAAACTCGCCCCTCAGGTATCAGAAGCGGACCCCCTACGGCACTCCTCGCTCGGCCACCCATCCCCCCTCCATTGCCCCTAAGCGTCGCCCCTCTGCCTGGTCAGCCAAGTTTGTCAATGATGTCAGGCGGGCCACACTGGGACCTGGCCCCAAAAGAGCAAAGAGCGGGCGCTGCAAGAGGCTATTTTGTGACGACAGCGGAGACAGCATTGCTGGTCAACCGATTATCAAGAAGGAAAAGGTGCCCTTTTCTCAAGGAGTTGGCGGTTGAGGGAATGGGATCAGGGCTTTGGGCAATAGGGCTGGCCTTGGCGTGATTGCATTGGATTTGGGTAGATTTGTCTAGCGTACTGTTATACTGCAGGTAAACTTCAACGATGGCAAAGTATTTTCTAAGCGTATGTTCAAATCATTTCAATTTTCATCTGTTAAGGGGAAATGAGAGTAATTTTGTTGTGTGCTGTCTTTCAGCAGTGAGTGATGATAGATCACTGAAATATACACAAGTGCCTTGTACCAAGACTAGATTGGGCGATGCTGGTTTTACTAACAGACCAATCCATGAAGCCCCATGCTATTGAGTTCAGACCAACCACAGCGGTGATTTATGTCCCATATACACTAAAGTCTGACATGTGTGCACACGCATGTGCAAGGCTGGAACATAGTGGATCAGTTAATTACTTTGCCGGTCTAGAAGCTAGTAGGTGTCTCGTTGTCCATTGTAGCAATTAATCCCCACAGCAGAAATTGCCTTCTTAACAGAGAATCCAGCATGTGCAGAAAACTCATAGAGCCTTCTTTTGCAAAGAAAACGCTTTCTGTCAACCACGGGTTGGAAAACTGGGGACAGCTGTAATGGAAACCAAAATCACAAGAAAGAGAAATGAAGATTTTACACAGTGTTCAGTGAAGTGTTGTGAGTGATTGCCAGTCGTGAATGGTCTTGCGTCTGGTCTGGTGAATGGTTTCCTGTCTTATTTCATCTTGTGATGGTCTCCATGCGTTTTACTACGCTGATGATAACGCCCAAGTCTTGGTCACCACTGTTAATTGAAACTTGTGCTTCTGTGCCTGCTCAAATCTTGCTTGCTTCCTGTCCGCACATGGTGTAGCTTGACCAGATAAATGCCGGGAGCATGGTTGGCGACGGCAAGAAGGCACCCAGGAGAAAGTACCACAAGCGAGCCACCGCTGCCCGCGTCAGACCCCGGAATCCCCTGAACAGCGAAGTGGGCAGCCACGTCTGGTGAGTTTGTATACAAGGCGACAACCCCTCCAAGACCCTTGAGTATTACAGGTCACAGGCCAGCCATGTTGAACAACATCTCAGGATGGAAGGAGCTCAAGGATGCAATTTTCAAACCTGTGTACATGCACGGATAAAAGTGCTTGGCAGAAAACCACATTCCTGGACTTTACGGCAGTACATATTTGCTGAAGTGTCCTGTTTATGTTGAAGAGTGATAGATATGGCAGAGTAAAAAATAAGCCAGTTTCTTATCCTTCCCCTCGTCAATTTTCCTTGACCACATTCTTTTCTCATTTATTGTTAAATTTGCAGCATGTTTTGAGTTTTATTTACACAAATTTATGTTTTTTTCAGACAACAAAATGTAGCTATAAATGCCAAGTTTAAAACCTGTTTCATGTAGATGGATTGAATGCGCCTTTTACTTTAGACCCAAACACATCGATAGAAAAGTCCAGGAAATCCATGTGCCATCTTGGAAAGATTTCTTGGATTTAAAAATGGAGTTGTTGCATCCTTTTTAAAAAAAAAATCTGAATGAGAAAATATTCTCTTAAAATTTGCCTAAGATGCCAATATAAGCTGCTTCCTCTTCAAACTACTATTTTCCATCTCTTTCGTCAAGTGGGATCACCCGGCAGCGCAACTGTCAACACAAGTCCAGAGCACCCATATGTACTCCATCACCTGCCTCAAGCACTGAAGCATCGCCCTATCGCCATCCCACTGCTAAGCTCCGCTCCCAAAGCAAGGCCAGCCGGAGGAAGTCACAGACGCCGAGGAAGGTGATGCGGAGAGGACCTCGGATCGTCATCGAGGGGGCTGGGATGGCGGACGTGGAGCTGGACGTGGAGGAAATCGTTGATGTAGAAGAGGTTGAGCTGGACCGCCCGTTAGAAGATGTCGGGTAAGAATTCAGAAATGCCCGAGGTTAAACAAAAATGCTGTTTAAAATGTTGGGAAATCCCACCTTCAGCCCGGTGCAGAAGTAACCACACGTAACCTCTCACATGACAGGAAGACAGAAATTGTCACAAGTCCTCATCCACATGAGGACTTGTGTTCAACCTTTACACGTACATCTCCAGAACGACATTGACGCTCCACAAAAACAAACAAAAAAACCTCTATTTTCTTCGAGCATGGAAACCATAAATTGATGGAACTCCTGAAAACAAAAACTGCCGGGTGCAAAGTGGACCCTGACGGAAATTTCCACTGGAGAGGATTCCTCCATCAATACAATCTGAAACAAGTCCACTTGACTATATTTGCCTCCTATTCCCATCCAATTGGAGTGTGACTATGGTAGAGGTGAACATCTTTGGGGAATATGTCGTCCAACCACTCCTCTTCCACCCCATCTAACCCTCAAAAGGGATTTTGGTTCGGAGGGATTTACCCTATATGAAATACTCTGTACATGTTTTCACAGCAAGACAACGAATGGTGGAGAGCTTTTCCTTGACAACAGCAGCTTTCTTGATCAGGATAGCAGGTACCTTTAAAACTCTTGGAGCTGTGGATTATATACATCTCTAACTTTCAGATACATTTCTGTCTTGTCAGTGTTTGGTTTTCAGTTAGTAAAGATAGAGTGTTCGAACAAAGACAAACTTGGAAAGAAATGAAACAATCTTCCGCTTTCCTGTCAAACATTTTGTTCAATCAGGCTTTAAACAAACAACAAAATGTATGCGAGCTTTAGAATTACAATGACAATGGAAAAGTTCTGCAAACAGTTTGCCTACTTTCCACTGCAAGGTGCACTCAATCAAAGTTTAGAGCTGACCTCCATTGTGAGAGGGAATCTGTCTTTTCTCCTAAACATGCTAAAATGGTAGGCCTCTGCTCATATACATGTATGAGGATGACGGATCAACATTTCTGTCTTGGATACTGTGTTTTTATTGGCCCAGGGCGATCAAGTGACAGGGTGACATGACCGCATGTCACACTCACCATTAGATAGTACATCAGCCAGTGTTGTGTGATATTGTTTGTATACATGTACACACACACCCCAGTAGTGTACAGGATAATTAATGCAGAGACGGTTAACTGTTTATTTTGATCGATTCCTTTGGTTGCCCTTAATATCCCTTGAAAAATAAGAGAAAAAATCAATACAGAGATGTGACAAAACCATTGTTGACTGCAGCGATGTGAGATATGACGTTTTGAAGACCACGCATACAAGTAGCCCCGTTGGCTTTGCCTCTGGCACTATGCATCCCTCAGGTCTTCAAAGCACATCACAGCATTCAACAATTGTTAAATGTCGCACGCCCCTCATCACTGTTGCTCATCAATAAACATTGCGACTGATCATCTCTGCAGCCAAGGCAGCCTGCTTCTCAGTGAGATTCCCCAGCTTCCTGATGACATCATCACGCCACTGCTCCTATCTAATGAATCTAGCCAGTGCTTCCTCGAGGATTCAGACCTAGAGAGTAAGTGTAGGCCTTCTTTTCACTTGCATTAAGTGCCTGCAAGATTACCTTGTGGTTCTGTGGAAACTTTGGTCTGGTTTCCAGACAGCGTTTTCCATGCTTTTTCTGCTTCATGGCATGTATTTTAGTTACATGTGTTTAAGAGACATGATGTCACGCTTTGTTAACATGTGTGTGCTGTCACGTGGGACATCCAACCTCATTACTAGAGAAAAGTGAACATGTAAAGAAAGCATGGCATCATGTTTTAGGTCTATTGAAATTGACTTTTATCGTTAAAAGAAATTATTTTACCTTTTTTTCAATGGTTTAATTTGATCTGATGGAAAAAAGTGGCTTGTTAGAATTTCATGTGAATGTTTTTCATTTAAAGAAAATGTTACCATACATGTACACAACTAGAGGGAAGTAATCTAATATTCCAATATTTTATGAAGCAAAAATTATTGTTTAGCATCTTGTATTCTGCCAGAGACACTTCAATCAGAGAAATACGCAATCCCGCCCACCATCAATCGGCTCAACACAACAAAATCGGATGACGAGATTGTTTTGACTATCTTGGAACTGGAGAAGGAATCCAGGACAAGCAGCTCCATGCACAGCTCTCCGGACTCCATCGGTAACCAGCATGCTGATCCCACTCCTGACACCACTTCTGTCAATGTCGCGGATCAAGCAGGGTTGCCTGATCACCTTCAGGGCGCTCTCCTGGAGGCCTACCGGCTCATGACCGGCAAGTCTGGCACTGCTGACAGTCCTCCTGCAGTGATTCTCAGCCCCATCAGGCTGTCCGGGCTCAGCAGTCTGAATGAAAAGCTGAGCCCAAACAAAAGTTCCTTCTACCTCATCAGCCCGGTCAAACAGGACAGTTTTTCTCTGGAAGCTGATGACGAGGAGAAGATGCTCCTGTCAAGTGAGAACGATGAAGACCAAATAACTGAATCCATGGCTCGTTTTGCATCAAGAGCCCTAAGTAGCCAAGGCCTCAATACGTGCAACCAAAAACCGGCCGAGTCGGATCTCGAAGTCTCCGATGTCAGTTCAAGCCAGCAGGTCTACCAGGGAGCCAAACAAGCCCTCCTGAATGGCCAGATTGTCGGTAAGACCCCAGCTGGCCCACAATCCAGCTGCCACCAACCCCAGTCCACACTGATCTGCATTGATTCAGGCACACCGACGAAGAATCAGCCTCAGTTACCATATTCACTACCTGCGACGGTCCCATTGGCACTACAATTTGGCAGTCAGAATCCCAACAGTGCTTATCCCACTTCTGACACCGAAGTACACATGGGCTCGTCGTATACAAGCACCTCGCCCTGTTTGTCACCATTGTCCACCTCTACTCTGTCAACGCCGGGACGGTACATGAGCCTCACTCACGTCTCCCAGAGTTCAGCAGAGACCTCATTATCATCTGAGCTACCCAAGGAACCTTACAGGTACACGTAAAAAACATTTTATAAAAATGCCGTCTTATTGTCATCTTGGGGCAAGTTCAGGGATGAAATATACAGTCACCGTGACTAGTTACCTTGGCACACAAGCAATACTTGGTCACTCTGGTGACCCGGCCCGTTAAAGTACTTTGTTAAACCAATTGTAAGTCACATTTTGTTGTTGGGTTGCTTTGCCCATTGCGTTCACTATATGTGGTCTTACAGTCACATTCTTGTCATAGATTTCTTCAGAAACCACATGTAATTATGAAAAGAACTGATCACCAGCAATACGACAATAAGGCCTGGTTCCAGATGGTTGGCTAGACAGTCCAACTGTCCATTGTTGCAGTTGACGCTGGTCGATCCGCAATCCGTCTTAACTTGCCCTTGTTGGCAAAAATAATAAAAAATACTGACGGACGACCTGTAGATGTAATATTGCAGGTCAGTAGTGAATGAAATATGGTATGGTTTTTTAGTAATTGGAACAGTGAATGCGTATTTTCAAACTGGACTTCTCGGCATTTGTCACAGATGTTCACTTGAATTGTTGACTTGGACACCAGTCAGACTCGAGTTCCAATTTGGCTTCAGCTCGACTTGGGAGAAACTTACTGTAGACTTGACGTGAATAAAGTTGTCTTGTTGAAATAGCTAATGGGCAACAGAACATCTGTGACAACGTTTGATATGCTAAACCAAAAACGTGTTTCTGTTATAGTGATGTTTTATACCAGGACACGTAGCATTTTGTGATGTATTTAATTAAGCAGAGTGGGGCTGTGCCGAATACTTGATTATCGAATATTCCAATATTAATTTCCGAATTCAATCATTCGAATGCAAACTTCATAAAAAGGGACTCTTTTCTTTTGTTTTAAATGAGAAAAATTGCACTATGGAGTCTTGTTTCAAGCGGATTCAAAGGAAAAGCGACAGAAATCTAACAGCGATTCAAAAAGTACATTACTCATTCAAAAAATTAAAAGGAAAAGAAATTTTCAACAGGGCAAGAAGTATTGTTGGTCTCTTAAACTCCTAGACGTAAGAAGCTATCATGGTGATTATAAAGTACCATTGTGCATAGTATTGCAACTGATTTTGTCTGGTTTTGTTCTTCAACAATCTGCTGGTCAGTATGACCCATTACTCGGATATTCAAACTGAATGTCAAATTATTCAAATTGACTCAGCCCTAAAGCAGAGAGGGCAAATTTAAAATACCATTAGGCTAGAACATCAATAAAGATGTCAGAAAAAGTGTAAACACATACATGTACATGTACTGGTACATGTACGTATAAATATAATGCAATGTACATGTACATGTACCATACAAAGGCTTGAAGAAATGAACTGGAACATTGGACTTGATTCGGGAAAATTGACTTGTGACGTGACTTGTAAAAAATGACTTGTGTCGTGACTCAACTTGTTCATGTACATGTAGCTTAAGAATGAGTTGATCAAAACACTGACATCTGTATCTACCTCAGCTGGTCCCAGTCCAGCTCGCCAGTCATCAAGCAGGAGCCGTGGGACTGGACCGATCCCCCCGACCTACAGGCCGACGAATCCCTGGACGATATGATGGGTGACGAGGATCTCCTGGCCAAATACTACCAGTGCCTGGGTGGAGTGGACACGGCCAGGGGGAACCGGTCCGAGCAGGGACAATTGGAGGTGCCCGACTGGAATGCGGAGAAGAAAGTAAGATGAGGATTGGGAATCAAGTGGTTAGGGCTTGGCATTGCCCCTGGCTGCCAGCACTAGTCATGAGGCAGCAGTACATGTGTGCTTCGTGAGGTGGAAACCTCCTCCTTGACTCTGTGATGTTGTACTGCTAAGAAACTCTTAAATTGACGTTTGCCATCAGAACAAGAAAGATGCTTCATACCAAAATTGTTCTTGCTCTGTTCGCACTGTGACTGGGTTGCTCTTGGAAAAAAATCTTGAAATCTGCTAAAAGTGCCGAAAATACATAATAGCCTGTAACCATGGAAACAAACTGTACAGGTATCTGAATTACAGCTGATCACTTTAGTTTGAAATCCTCCCTAGGTTTCCTGTTTCATTTCTTAGCAATTGCCCAAACAGTTTACGAAACAAATAATGCAACAGCAGCGTGAAAGTACGGGACAAGAGAAGTCTTTGATAACGAAGTTCTTACCTCGTGCAGGTTGCAAGCCAGTCTCCCGGTGATGGTATCACATCATCCGCATCACCCACGTCTTCATCACTGTTGTCATTCTCCTTGGCAACAGGCCGCATCTCCACGGGCTCCCCGGCAACGGACGGTCTGCAGAGCGCCGAATACCAGGTGGTTCCCAGCCTGTCCACCAACGGCAACCCTGCTGTCAGGCAAGACCAGATGACGGGGAACAAATTCGACTCTCGGGGACGGGTGGGTAAAAAATCTGCTTTTGACACATTTTTTTGGGGGGTAGAAACGGGGACCAGGGAAGGGTAAGGGGGTTAGGGTTGAAGGGATATCTTGGATCAGGGTTGAGATTTGGGCTGGAGTAGGTGGAGTT